>JARPMJ010002887.1:90000-104942 GCA_033366665.1 Phoxinus dragarum | reverse complement strand
CAGGTCTTTTTCCTCCTCGTCGACGTCACATGATGAAGAACAACGTCTTGGAATGCAAATAAACAGGTTTGAGTGAAGATGAATGAGCGGAGGCGTGTGTCACGTACACCTCTCTCGCCCTCTCTCTCGCCCTCTCTCTCTCTCTCCCCCTCTCTCTCTCTCTCGCCCCTCTCTCTCTCTCTCGCCCCCTCTCTCTCTCTCCCCCCTCTCTCTCTCTCTCTCTCTCTCTCATGTTGATTGAGAACTCAATGGAGAAAGAGTGAAACGTCCATCAGTCATCAATGTCCTCAGCTTTCTTAGAGCTTCTCACTATTTAAACAAGATCCTCACTGATATAACTTCTAATATAATGTTTTTAAAAGAAGCTGCTTATCAAAGCTGCATTTATTTGATTAAAAACAGAGTAAAACAGTGAAATATTATTATAATGTAGATCATCAGTTCTCTTTGTGAATATACAGTAAAGTGTAATTTATTCCTGTGATCAAAGCTGAGTTTATCATCATTACTCCAGTCTTCAGTGTCACATGATCCTCCAGAAATCAGTGTAATATGATGATCTGATGATCAAGACACATTTATGATTATTATCAGTGTTGAAAACAGTTATTTATGTTTATATTTCAGGATTCTTTGATGAATAGAAAGTTTAAAAGAACAGCATTAGCTAGAAAAGCTACATTGTCATGATATTTAACAACATTACTCTTATCTTTAAAAAAAATCAAATAAATGCAAGCTTGGTGAGCTAAAGACATTAAGATTCTTATCGATCTCAAGCTTTCGGCCGGCCGAGTGTATCCGTGTTTCCAGAGAACACGTGATCAAATAAAGATGCTCTTTGTTTCCAGACTTAAGATGTTGATGATTTCTACAGAAGGCGAGATAAGATCATGAAAAAATGTGTGTGTGTGTGTGGTGTGTGGGAGAGAGAGAGAGACAGAATTAGATCAGCATTACAAAGGTCACATGTTAAAAGGTCACATTTAACGCATGTATTTAAATTCATCTCCTGAGGTCATGATGCTCAAGCTACACTTTACTGACAACAAATGAAAAAAAAGATGATTCATAAATGGTCTGGAGTCATTATGATTAACTTCATATATATATATGGTGCACTGCTTTATTTTCACATACAGTTGTCCACACAGGGTTCGTCGGCTGTTCTCCTGCTGATCTCCGAGTGCCGCTGGGAAGTGTGTGTTGTGCTCAGCTTGAGCTGTTATATATTCTCCACATCGAGTTCAACATGAAGGTCAGTGTGCCGAGAGGAATTCCTTCAGTTATTAACTCCATCGATCGGCTAGTTAAGGAGGTGAGAGCTTCACACACACTCACACTCAATCAGTGTGAAGCTCCTGCCACCCTCTGGACACGTCCGGAACTACAACAACAAAACGTAACACCAGGAATTTTTGGACTTGCTCCTCGGTACTTTTTCACTTTACACAAAAGTACCAGAAGTATTACCGTGACCCCCTTTCTTCTCCTTTTTTTTAAGCGTGATATTATTGAAAAATACCCTGGAAAGCTATGTAAATACATGAATTTGGGTATCAATGTATATAGGCCTATCAGTGCCACAGACTCCCATAGGCTACACGATCATTCTCACACGAGGGACCAGCGAACTAGCGTTTTTACGTATAATTACCCACTTTGTTTAGGCTATCTGTAAAAAGGAGCTATTTAGAAAATGTTTTTGGTTTTCCTAACAATTTAATTTATTCTATTCCATTTCACACACACACACCATATGAGAACGGTTAACTGAGGTAAAATCGCTAACCGTTTCGACGCAGCTTTACAGAAAGCCACACGATAGCGATCTCGCGGCTGTCGTCGACACACACACTTCAGCAGGACAGGAGCGTGTCTGGTTTACAACAGCACACTGTATAATGCCGGTTTTCATCACCCCAGGAGAAGAGAATTACAGCTTTTAAAAGAGTGATTGACAGAAGTTTAGTTTGTCAGGTAAAGAGCGCGCCTGTAGATCTGGCCTTTGTAAATAACGCCGTGAGGTTGGCGGCGTTTTCTGCGAGATAAACGCTATAGCAGAACTAAGCAAAAGAGTACGATTTGCTGTACGAAATATACTTCTGTTCCAGATCAGTGTAAGTTACTTTGAAAAGTAATGCATTACAATAATGCGTTTCTCCTTAAAAAGTAACTAATTGCATTACTTAGTGACTTTTTTTAGAAAAGTAATGCGTTACGTTACTTTAGCGTTACTTCTTCCCCACCTGGGCTGAGCTTGTTTTTTTATAACACAAAAGTTGTATTTTTGGGCAAATGTAAAGACCCGTTTACAGCCAAAGTGAAATAATAATCCTCAGACTGAAGGACATATGTACAGTAGAGGAAAGCAGACAAGCAAACCTTTATATCTCTCTATAGTCATTTCTGCTTATTAAACTGAATCATCGAAGGTCAGAAGCAAGTACATTGGTCAATAAAGTGAGATTAAATGCATAAAAATGTATATTTTATTTAACATATTTAGTTATTGAAGGTGTGCATAGTATTCTGATTCTGCACTCACTGATTTTATTTATTTGGAGGAATATTGAAGAATTTTTTGTGCAAGTGAGATCAGTAAATGCTCATATTTAGTCTAGAACTACAATAAACATCATGTTCACACACACACGCACACACACACACACACACACACACGTCTCAACATGAGGGACAGGAGAGCTGTCAGTCAATAAAAGGGAAAACAAAGTAACTTGCGTTACTTATTTGAAAAAGTAACTCAGATATTTTGTCGTAAATTTTAAAAGGAATGCTTTACTTTACTAGTTACTTGTAAAAGTAATCTGATTACATAACTCAAGTTACTTGTAATGCATTTCCCCAACACTGCTCCCAGCTACAGTAATGAAAACAGCGAGCCTTATGCAGAGTCAAGTAAATTTAACTTGTTTCTAGGTTGTTGTTTTTCTGGGAAATTAGACTAAATTTGTCGTTATAAAATATAATTTTTTGCAGTGCATCAACTGAACTCGCAATTCGCCGAAAAAAGCGAGGTTTGAGTCTGATTTTGCTTGAAATGTTTCATATTTAATATTCATATTTCCCTTCATATCTTCATTACTTAAAATAAAAAAAGCTACATTTAGCTGTAAAAAAAATATAGGCCTATATATATATTTAAAACTCAACTTAATTTACTAAAATAACTTAAACGGTATAAAAAAGCGCACAAAATCACTAAAAATGAAAATGGAAAATATAAAAACTAATTAAAATCAATAAAAAATGATCTCAATGATACTAAAATATCCCTGATCCGAGGCAAAGTTAATACTTTCAAACATAAATCTCTTTAGCAATGAACGTTTGAGCAATAACAAATTCCTGATGTGGTTTTGCACCTCAGACAGATGTTATCAGACAGATGTTATCGGACAGATGTTACCGGACAGACAGATGTTATCGGACAGATGTTATCAGACAGATGTTATCGGACAGATGTTATCGGACAGATGTTTATCAGACAGATGTTATCGGACAGATGTTATCAGACCGATGTTATCAGACAGATGTTATCGACAGATGTTATCAGACAGATGTTATCGGACAGATGTTATCGGACAGATGTTATCAGACAGATGTTATCGGACAGATGTTATCAGACAGATGTTATCGGACAGATGTTACCGGACAGATGTTATCAGACAGATGTTATCAGACAGATGTTATCGGACAGATGTTATCGGGCAGATGTTACCGGACAGATGTTATCGGACAGATGTTATCAGACAGATGTTATCGGACAGATGTTATCGGACAGATGTTATCAGAGAGATGTTATCAGACATATGTTATCGGACAGATGTTATCGGACAGATGTTATCGGACAGATGTTATCGGACAGATGTTATCAGACAGATGTTATCAGACAGATGTTATCGGACAGATGTTACCGGACAGATGTTATCAGACAGATGTTATCGGACAGATGTTATCGGACAGATGTTATCGGACAGATGTTACCGGACAGATGTTATCGGACAGATGTTATCGGACAGATGTTATCGGACAGATGTTATCGGACAGATGTTATCAGACAGATGTTATCGGACAGATGTTATCGGACAGATGTTACCGTATAGATGTTACCGGACAGATGTTATCAGACAGATGTTATCGGACAGATGTTACCGGACAGACAGATGTTATCGGACAGATGTTATCGGACAGATGTTACCGGACAGATGTTAATCGGACAGATGTTATCGGACAGATGTTATCGGACAGATGTTATCGGACAGATGTCATCGGACAGATGTCAATCGGACAGATGTTATCGGACAGATGTCATCGGACAGATGTTATCAGACCGGACAGATGTTATCGGACAAATGTTATCAGACAGATGTTATCAGACAGATGTTATCAGCCCGGACAGATGTTATCGGACAAATTTTATCAGACAGATGTTATCTGACAGATGTTATCAGACAGATGTTATCGGACAGATGTTATCAGACAGATGTTATCGGACAGATGTTATCGTACATATGTTATCGGACAGATGTTATCGGGCAGATGTTATCAGACAGATGTTATCAGACAGATGTTATTGGACAGATAATATTTATACCAGATGATTCGTTGTGAGTTACACTACAAGTTAAAGTAGTTCTAATGACATATTTTCAGTGTGTTAGAATTATGCATGATATAAAAACATGCTAACAGTGAACGTTCTGTCAAGGTTCTCTCAACGTTATGAACAAAAGCTCGTTCAGTAACATTAATAGAACGTTAATAGAACAAATTTATCTGGTCTTTAAAAATGTTCTCAAAACAAAAAAATTATTTTATACATCCTTCGTGGAACGTTTACCTCAAGCGCTTCAGTTGGACGTTTTGTCTGATGTTTTTTAACTACTTGTTTCGGAACGTTCAGAGAACATTCTAATGTAACGTTCCCATAATGTTTGAAGAAAGATACAATGGAGTGTTCCCTCAACGTTCACATAACCAACAACAACATTAAGATTTTGACGTTCAGTCAGAAATAATGTTTCCAAAACTTAATGGGAACACTAGCAAAAGTGTTATATTGGAGCTCTTATGTGCTTATATTGGAGCTCTGGATATTAATCAACCAACTTCATGATGCTTTTACTTCACTATGCGCTGCAACAACAACAAAAATATATGATATTATATATAATATCATCTGATATTCCAGAAAGAAGTGCCCAACTTTTGATGCTATATATCCTGTGTAAGATTTCGTTTATCTATCATCTCTATGGCCAGGAGGTCTTTTAATAGAACAGACCGACAGCTGCACACACACACACACACACACACACTCTAGTGCTGTTATAAATACTGAGGTGTGTGTGTGTTTAGTTTCAAAGATGGCCGACAGAAAGAGCAGCAGTGGCGTTGGCTCTCGTCAGACTGTAAAGAGGAAAGAGAGAGCAGAAAATGAGGCAAAGAAAGAGGAGAAACCTAAGAAGGAGTGAAACCTCCTAAAGAAGGAGAGAAAGCTGAGGTGAATGGAAAGAAGGAGCCGGTGGAGAACGGAGAGGCCGGTGCCGGTGTGGAGAACGGAGCCAACGGAGAGAAACCGAGCCGATGGAGCTGCCGCCGTTCGAGATCATCACCGGGTGAGTCTGGAAACTGGAGAAAACCTGTAAATCCCAACCTGAAAATGAAAATGTTTTCTTTTTAAGACCAAAATGCCATAGAACCCGCCATTTTAGTAAATGAACCAACGATGGTGCTTCTATGGCATCAAAAAAATTACTTTTGGAAGTTTTGTAAAAGAAGTCGATGCTACTTGTAAGTCTTCTCAAGTCTTATGATAGTTTTGTGTGAGGAATAGGCCAACATGTAAGTCATACTTTTGCTCACAAACTTGCTGAATCACAATTGGTCATGTGATGTGCGAGGACCAATGATGTTTGGGATCAATGCCGCCTTCTAGCGGAGTGTGTGAATCTACACAAACACCAACGGCAGCAGATGACGAGATGTTCAGGGGGATTAATGAATTAAGGATGGGTCTGTGACTTCAGAAGACGTGAATACACTCTTTATTGGCACTGATGAAGAACCTTTAACAACCATGGCACAAGTTAAAGAGTGGGAAAGGGTTATTTATATGATTAAGGAAACGAACGGAGCACTGAGAGCTTCTTTGGGGAGTAAAGCTGTTTCTGCAGAGCGTATCTGCGGATCTACTGGGGAATGCGAGAACGTTTGGGTCGAACGCTTGTGTGGAGCTGTAAACCCAACCCAACCCCCACCAAGGTCGATCCTGACAGGCGGTGATGTGTCCCGCTGTCTGCTGAGTGTTATCTAAAGAACACACTCTTAAAAATAACGCTAGAGCATCCATCTGGTGCTTTAAGGAATCCGGAACACCAAAACGACAATCGGAAGAACCTGAAGCGCCCACCCTAAAAAATGCTAGGTTGTTTTAAACCCAATTCTGGGTCAAATATGGACAACCCCAAACGTTGGCTTAAAAATGTAATTTCATTTCAAATTTAACCCAATGGCTGGGTTTGTCCATATTTGACCCATTGAAACCAGCAGTGTAGTCCTCAAGTTGGTTCTTTTAATGATGATGACTCTTGAGTGAACCTTAAGAACCACTGAAGAACCTTTTTCTCAATTAGTTCTCAATTACATCTCATTTAGTGTAAAATAGCCTAAAATTCCCAAAGAGAAATAAAAACAGACCCAAATGTGTCGGTGGATGTTGGTAAGTATTCATATTGTGCTCACTTGAAGATGTGTTATTGGCATCTAGAGATATCTAAGAGATAACTGCTGGATTTCTAAAGGGTTAAATGGGTATTTGCATTTCCGAATCCGTTTAAGAATCCGAGCGTGTTTGATAACGCTGATTGAGTTTGATTCTGTCGACACATTAAAGCTGTGAATTGTTGTGGATCATCTACTAGCAGGTGCTCAATACAGATCAGCCAGGGTTCATCTGGCAGCAAACACACACAATGCCTCCAGACCAAAGCGTCTCACGACACACACGGTCCTGTATATGGGTCAGGCTCCAGGAATAAAGTTCTGCCACCGCTGAGGGTATTTATAACCCGACAGCCCTTCCATCTGTCCGCCTGTGCAGGAGCCGTGTAAACCCCCACAGAAGACTGGGAAATAATGCACCGAGAGGCACATGTAACCTGTTAACTGCAAATCCTCTTCAGTCAATGTAATTCATCGAAAGCTTTGGATACAGACTGAAGGTTGGGTCCGTTTAAAGAGGCACTCGGAAGAGTATTGAAGAAGTCAAACAAAATTAAATTGTAAAAAGGTTACAGAAGTTTAAGTTTAGTGTAAAGCAAATGTACTGCACCCTAAAAAACACTGGGTTAAAAACAACCCAATTTGGGTCGTTTTCAACCCAAGGGCTGGGTAAATATAGGACAGAACACATGTTGGGGTTAATTTGAGATCTTTATTTAACCCAGCATCCTGGGTTGATTAAGTTGTACTATAGTTTATACATTAATGTTACACAAAAACTACCCAAACACTGGGTTGTTACGTCTGACCCAGGATCTGTGTAACACAAAAACTACCCAAACACTAGGTTGTTACGTCTGACCAGGATCTGTGTAACACAAAAACTACCCAAACACTGGGTTTTTACGTCTGACCCAGGAGCGCTGGGTAACACAAAAACTACCCAAACACTGGGTTGTTACGTCTGACCCAGGATCTGTGTAACACAAAAACTACCCAAACACTAGGTTGTTACGTCTGACCCAGGATCTGTGTAACACAAAAACTACCCAAACACTGGGTTTTTACGTCTGACCCAGGAGCGCTGGGTAACCACAAAAACTACCCCAAACACTGGGTTTTTACGTCTGACCCAGGATCTGTGTAACACAAAAACTACCCAAACACTGGGTTTTTACGTCTGACCCAGGAGCGCTGGGTAACACAAAAACTACCCAAACACTGGGTTTTTACGTCTGACCCAGGAGCTGGGTAACACAAAAACTACCCAAACACTGGGTTGTTACGTCTGACCCAGGATCTGTGTAACACAAAAACTACCCAAACACTAGGTTGTTACGTCTGACCCAGGATCTGGGTAACACAAAAACTACCCAAACACTGGGTTGTTACGTCTGACCCAGGATCTGTGTAACACAAAAACTACCCAAACACTGGGTTATTACGTCTGACCCGGGATCTGTGTTACACAAAAATTACCCAAACACTGGGTTGTTACGTCTGACCCGGGATCTGTGTTACACAAAAACTACCCAAACACTGGGTTGTTACGTCTGACCCAGGATCTGTGTGACACAATAACTACCCAAACACTAGGTTGTTACGTCTGACCCAGGATCTGTGTTACACAAAAACTACCCAAACACTGGGTTGTTACGTCTGACCCAGGATCTGTGTAACACAAAAACTACCCAAACACTGGGTTATTACGTCTGACCCAGGAACTGGGTAACACAAAAACTACCCAAAACACTGGGTTGTTACTTCTGACCCAGGAGCTGGGTAACACAAAAACTACCCAAACACTGGGTTGTTACGTCTGACCCAGGAGCTGGGTAACACAAAAACTACCCAAACACTGGGTTGTTACGTCTGACCCAGGAGCTGGGTAACACAAAAACTACCCAAACACTGGGTTGTTACGTCTGACCCGGGATCTGTGTTGCACAAAAACTACCCAAACACTGGGTTGTTACGTCTTACCCAGGAGCAAGGGTAACACAGAAACTACCCAAACACTGGGTTGTTACGTCTGACCCAGGATCTGTGTAACACAAAAACTACCCAAACACTGGGTTATTACGTCTGATCCAGGAGCTGGGTAACACAAAAACTACCCAAACACTGGGTTGTTACGTCTGACCCAGGAGCTGGGTAACACAAAAACTACCCAAACACTGGGTTATTACGTCTGACCCAGGAGCTGGGTAACACAAAATCTACCCAAACACTGGGTTGTTACGTCTGACCCAGGAGCTGGGTAACACAAAAACTACCCAAACACTGGGTTGTTACGTCTGACCCGGGATCTGTGTTACACAAAAACTACCCAAACACTGGGTTGTTACGTCTGACCCAGGATCTGTGTAACACAAAAACTACCCAAACACTGGGTTATTACGTCTGACCCGGGATCTGTGTTACACAAAAACTACCCAAACACTGGGTTGTTACGTCTGACCCAGGATCTGTGTTACACAAAAACTACCCAAACACTGGGTTGTTACGTCTGACCCAGGATCTGTGTGACACAAAAACTACCCAAACACTGGGTTGTGACGTCTGACCCGGGATCTGTGTTACACAAAAAACTACCCAAACACTGGGTTGTTATGTCTGACCCGGGATCTGTGTTACACAAAAACTACCCAAACACTGGGTTATTACGTCTGACCCGGGATCTGTGTGACACAAATCTACCCAAACACTGGGTTGTGACGTCTGACCCGGGATCTGTGTTACACTAAAACTACCCAAACACTGGGTTGTTACGTCTGACCCGGGATCTGTGTTACTCAAAAACTACCCAAACACTGGGTTGTTACGTCTGACCCGGGATCTGTGTTACACAAAAACTACCCAAACACTGGGT
The DNA here is from genome assembly GCA_033366665.1 of Phoxinus dragarum. Lineage (NCBI taxonomy): Eukaryota > Metazoa > Chordata > Actinopteri > Cypriniformes > Leuciscidae > Phoxinus > Phoxinus dragarum. Next base: position 95,323 of record JARPMJ010002887.1, on the reverse strand, counting down.
TATTACGTCTGACCCGGGATCTGTGTTACACAAATCTACCCAAACACTGGGTTGTTACGTCTGACCCGGGATCTGTGTTACACAAAAACTACCCAAACACTGGGTTGTTACGTCTGACCCAGGATCTGTGTGACACAAAAACTACCCAAACACTGGGTTATTACGTCTGACCCAGGATCTGTGTTACACAAAAACTACCCAAATACTGGGTTATTACGTCTGACCCAGGATCTGTGTGACACAAAAACTACCCAAACACTGGGTTGTTACGTCTGACCCAGGATCTGGGTAACACAAAAACTACCCAAACACTGGTTGTTACGTCTGACCCAGGATCTGTGTGACACAAAAAACTACCCAAACACTGGGTTGTTACGTCTGACCCAGGATCTGTGTGACACAAAAACTACCCAAACACTGGGTTGTTACGTCTGACCCAAGATCTGTGTGACACAAACACTGGGTTTTTTAGAGTGTGAACTTGTGGTATTTTACAGAAAATATAGATTTTAAGAAAATGACCTGGTCTCTAAAATTACCAGAGACGTGTGTCTAACCGAGTTGTGTTCCAAATGTGAAGTTGATATCACAAAATCAAGCCACTAAATGATTTCACAAGAATCATGGGAGTAATTTGAGCGATACACGTTGTGATGTGAAGAGGTTCCAGTACTCAGGTCTTGACTTCACCCGCTTCTCTGCCCACAGGGATCGCATTGACCCGTTCTTCTACAAGTTCCAGTTCAAGAACGTCGAGTACTCGTCCGGCCGAAACAAAACCTTCTTGTGTTACCTGGTGGACCCGGGCTCGGACGGCCTCCTGCGCGGATACCTGGAGGACGAGCACGCGGGCGCCCACGCCGAGGAAGCCTTCTTCCAGCAGGTGCTACCCAACTACGACCCAGCCTGCAAATACACCATCACCTGGTACATGTCCTCCAGCCCGTGCGCGGCCTGCGCCGGGGAAGCTAGCGGAAATCCTGAAGGCCAGGAAAAACGTTCGTCTGGCGATCTTCTCCGCGCGGCTCTTTGATTGGGAGGAGCCTGAGATCCAGGCGGGGCTAAAGGCGCTAGCGGCCGCCGGCTGCAAAACTGCGCATGATGAAGCCGCTGGATTTCACCTACACCTGGGACACGTTCGTGGAGAACGACGAGGAGCCGTTCACGCCGTGGGAGGACTGCCAGGAGAACTACGAGTACTATCAAGATAAACTGGCCGACATCCTGCAGTGATGTAAGATCATTAAACATACGACACGCTAGGTGTATCTAACAATGTAATCGATACTATCATTATTTGAAGCGTCAAGTTACTTTCAATCACCTGTTAAAAGTAACTTGACGCTTCAAATAACGATTGTATCGAGTCATTGAATCATTCATTCAAGAGATTCGTTCAAAAACACCGAGTCATCCTGTAATGAAAAAAGTGAAGTCTTTATTAGTGAGTCATTGAATCATTCATTCAAGAGATTCGTTCAAAAACACTGAGTCATCCAGTAATGAAACAAGTGACGTGTTTATTAGGGAGTCATTGAATCATTCATTCAAGAGATTCGTTCAAAAACACTGATTCATCCTGTAATGAAACAAGTGAAGTCTGTATTAGTGAGTCATTGAATCATTCATTCAAGAGATTCGTTCAAAAACACTGAGTCATCCTGTAATGAAAAAAGTGAAGTCTTTATTAGTGAGTCATTGAATCATTCATTCAAGAGATTCGTTCAAAAACGCTGAGTCATCCTGTAATGAAACAAGTGAAGTCTTTATGCGTGAGTCATTGAATCATTCATTCAAGAGATTCGTTCAAAAACACTGAGTCATCCAGTAATGAAACAAGTGACGTGTTTATTAGGGAGTCATTGAATCATTCATTCAAGAGATTCGTTCAAAAACACTGATTCATCCTGTAATGAAACAAGTGAAGTCTGTATTAGTGAGTCATTGAATCATTCATTCAAGAGATTCGTTCAAAAACACTGAGTCATCCTGTAATGAAAAAAGTGAAGTCTTTATTAGTGAGTCATTGAATCATTCATTCAAGAGATTCGTTCAAAAACGTTGAGTCATCCTGTAATGAAACAAGTGAAGTCTTTATGCGTGAGTCATTGAATCATTCATTCAAGAGATTCGTTCAAAAACACTGAGTCATCCTGTAATGAAAAAAGTGAAGTCTTTATTAGTGAGTCATTGAATCATTCATTCAAGAGATTCGTTCAAAAACGTTGAGTCATCCTGTAATGAAACAAGGTGAAGTCTGTATTAGTGAGTCATTGAATCATTCATTCAAGAGATTCGTTCAAAAACACTGAGTCATCCTGTAATGAAAAAAGTGAAGTCTTTATTAGTGAGTCATTGAATCATTCATTCAAGAGATTCGTTCAAAAACGCTGAGTCATCCTGTAATGAAACAAGTGAAGTCTTTATGCGTGAGTCATTGAATCATTCATTCAAGAGATTCGTTCAAAAACACTGAGTCATCCAGTAATGAAACAAGTGAAGTCTTTATTAGTGAGTCATTGAATCATTCATTCAAGAGATTCGTTCAAAAACGCTGAGTCATCCTGTAATGAAACAAGTGAAGTCTTTATGCGTGAGTCATTGAATCATTCATTCAAGAGATTCGTTCAAAAACACTGAGTCATCCAGTAATGAAACAAGTGAAGTCTTTATTAGTGAGTCATTGAATCATTCATTCAAGAGATTCGTTCAAAAACACTGAGTCATCCAGTAATGAAACAAGTGTAGTCTTTATTAGGGAGTCATTGAATCATTCATTCAAGAGATTCGTTCAAAAACGCTGATTCATCCTGTAATGAAACAAGAGAAGTCTTTATGCGTGAGTCATTGAATCATTCATTCAAGAGATTCGTTCAAAAACACTGAGTCATCCAGTAATGAAACAAGTGTAGTCTTTATTAGGGAGTCATTGAATCATTCATTCAAGAGATTCGTTCAAAAACACTGAGTCATCCAGTAATGAAACAAGTGTAGTCTTTATTAGGGAGTCATTGAATCATTCATTCAAGAGATTCGTTCAAAAACACTGATTCATCCTGTAATTCATTCACATTTTTAATAGACAGCAGCAATTAACATTTGTCAGAACTTGTAGTAAATTAAATGCTAGTTTGTTTAGTTGTCTGTTCCGAATCGTGATCTTTTAAAACAAAAAACAATCGTGATTCTCAGTTTATCCAGAATCGCGCAGCTCTTCGACACTCATTTCCACACACTCCAATATTGACATCGAAGCAGGGTTAATATAGTTAACGAAAACTAAAAACCATAAAAACACTTTTGTTACTTGAAATAAAATAACTATTGCAAATACATACCTCGCCGTCCGGAAACAGTTGCAATAAATGATGGGAAAGCCTTGTTTTGTGAGGAGCATCATTTTTAGATGAGCAATGTTGGGAACAGCGTGCTAATATTATATAGATCTGTCTGAAGCGTAGTGTGTTACTCTGAAGTGTGTTACTCTGAAGTGTGTTACTCTGAAGTGTGTTACTCTGAAGTGTGTTACTCTGAAGTGTGTTACTCTGAAGTGTGTTACTCTGAAGTGTGTCCAGAAACGCTCATATATCGGGATCATTTGAGGATTCAGGTCTCGTCTCACTTTAGCTTCTAGGTCAAGATGTTCTCGTGACGTTTGATATATTTTAGACTCTCGTTTCGCTAATTAAAGCACGTGTTTTTATGTTTTGCAGGATAATGAAGCGCTAGAGAAGAGAGAGAGTGTGTGTGTGTGTGTGTGTGTGAGAGAGAGAAACCCGTTCACTTCATCCACACGCTGAGAGACGGTTACACGACTGGTTTCTGCACGAGAGCCTGAGACACAGAGCCGGTCAGACTGGCGGATTACTGTATGTTTTCTGCAGGAAGGGGATTTATACTTTTTAATAATTAGTTTCATGTTTGAATGAAATCACTGCGTTTTGTTCATCTGTTTACTTTTCTTTGATGTGACATAATTCATATTTCATGTTTTATATTCTGAGCCTGTGAACTTTGCTAGCAAAAAAATGTTGTGAGAACGTTTTTCCAATGTTCCCATTAAGTTACAAAACACTTTATTTCTGAATGTTCAAAACATCTAGTTGTTTTTATATGTTTTTTCTTGGTTATGTGAATGTTGAGGAACATCATTCTTCAAACGGTGTGTGAACGGTACTTTTGAACGTTCTGAAACTATTAGAAACAATTAAACGTACGTGTCAGAAATAAAACGTTTGTCTTTAACTTTGAGAGAACCTTGTCAGAACGTTCTCTGTTCGCTGAGTGGAACTTCAGTATTACTTTATTTATCATTTTATATTCACAAATTCATACTGAGCACTGTGCAGATTCAGGAGTTTTGTATTTATACACTGCAAACTAAACGGTCTCAGCTGTATATGAAATAGTTGACAAGCAATAAATAAATAAATAATTAAATACACTAAATGGGAAACGATCTTCACTGTTAGAAACACGAATAAAACATGTATTGTTTTGGTGTGCGGTTCTTCTTTTTGTGTATTACAACTTATAATATTGTCTTCAGCATATTTGAGGTTTCAGTCGACATGAGTTCTGCTAGGTTTACTTAAAAGCATCTTTAATCACACACACACATAATAAGTCAAAAATACGATCTGTTTATAGCCACACACAGATAAATATCATAACAGGGAGATATTTGAAAACCCATACACATTCTCTGCTGATAAGTAAACAAAACCAAAACACCATAGTATTTTTTATACATACACCACGGTAATGTTTGGACGTGTACTAACCGAGGTAAATCACAGTAAATGTAGTAAAAGACAGGCAGGTTTATAGGTGACGATCACGGGTGACCGTTACTCTGCGCGCGCACACGTAGAAAACGCGCCAAAACGAGATTGCTTACATTCTAATCAATACATTTGTCTTTACAAAACTAGAGTATAGTTTTGTTTGTATATTATAATGATAGCGATCTAGTTTTGCTCGGTAAAGTTTCTCCTCTCAGTCTCATAGAGACAGAGCGCATTTAGGCCACGCCCACCGGGCGGGAACACAGTCCAACCGTCTCCATGGGCTCTGTATTGTGTGAAGCTCCCTCCTTGTCATTTATGACTTATAACAAAAGATAAAACAATATGTAAAAGCTGCTATGTGACAAGCTGTACAGCAAACAAGCTAAACAACCCAGAAGTATGTTTTTATAAGCTGTCGACGTCCCAAAAAAGAACGTTTTTAATGACACAAAAGTGGATACAGGCAAGGCAGAGCGCAACTGTCATATTACTCTGAGAACTAACGTTATAATAGCTTAGCTTGCAGAAATATA
>JARPMJ010002887.1:0-85000 GCA_033366665.1 Phoxinus dragarum | reverse complement strand
ACTAAAGACTTTTTGCTCAATTTGTTTTTTTTTCCAGGCGCCATTTTACTAATGACCCAGATTAGCGGTTAGCAGTTTACTTCGAGTCTTTAATTACGCGTGTTTCATCAACATTTATCTTGATGATGTTCACAGCAGCCATCGCACGTTAAAGAGACAGTTCGTGTTTCATTGTGTTTTGTATTTTGTGTGCAGTCGCGTGTGGTCGTCGTGCGCCATTTTGAGCCGCGAACAAAAGCTAAAATTGCGATATTTCGCTTTTCTTCGTTATTTAAGTGGGCCTATTTTACGTCATTTTCAGGCGCTGCTCTTGTTTAGTCTTTATTTCTATATTTATTTATTTCTGCTCTAAATAACTTGGCAGTTTTGTAGTAGATTAAATAATGATGCCTATTAGTCTGAACTCAAACACCACACAGTAAAAATCGACGGTGTTTAACTCTAAATGGTCGTTGTATCAAGCTCGTCTACAAATTATTTGGTAAGGCAAATACAATAATTTTGTATTATGCCAAGACACCATTCAACAGAGAGCGATAGACGTGTATATAATATAGATATATAGAGAGAGAGACCGGTATTGAGGGGGATGGAGAACGAAACCAGCCACACCTCCATTATCATCATCATCCCTCTCTCTATAGACATTCTCGGGTTTATTTAAATTAGTGTACAACCGACACGTGGACTTGTGAGACTGGGTATCGACACACTTCACGGTTTCTTGCGATAGAAAAAAATAAAATAAAAACTTACGAAAATTTACCATGGTTTTTACTACAGTTAAAACCAATAAAACATGGTTAACAATGGTAACAACAATGGTAACAATGGTTTTGTTAGTAAAAAAACAGTGGTTATACAACTAGTAATGATCCATCCAAAAAACCTACAGTTAACACTTTTACTGTACTAAAACCATGATTAATTTTCATACTGGTAAATCTCTGGCCTGATAACATAACATACTTGTTTTCATAACATTTGAAGAACAGACTACAGGTAAAATATAATATAGAGTGCATATATGAAAATGCTCATCTCTATAGTTATTTTTCAATGAATCACTGTTGTTTATGGTCATTGAGTGGCTTTTCTAAGGTAAATGTGACTATTGTTTACACGTTGTTTTATTGACTTCTTTCTGTTTGAAACGTGTCCTGTAATTGATGGATTATACAAGACATGATTTATTTCAGTAAGTTGTAGGGCTTGGGCGATAATGGCCAAAAAAAAAAGATCACGATAATTGTTTTATATCAGTCGATATCGTTAACTATTACGATAAATGTCTAATCTTTATTTTTTCAAGTTTTAAGGCAGATTTTTGCTCCCAAGTGAAAGCTGTAGAAACCAGAGCGTTAGCCTAATTGTGGTTTTAAACTCGTTATTGTCAGAACATATCATGACAAACACTTGTTAAACAGGGGAACATTCACAAATCTGAGGTAGAACATTCAAACATTTGACATTTTTCCTTAACTAAATAAATATCTTTATTGGAAAGTTAATTTCTCAGTGTCTGGATGTGCTAATGTGGGATGTTGTCTTGAGACGGGGTTGTGTCGCCTGACTCTGACGGCACGCATCTTCAGCACAGTTTGCAGTGCAGGCTGCAATATTAATATTACATGTTTAGTCTTGAAACGCATATTTGACAGTGAGTTGACGGTAGAATTAGCTTACGTTAGGATGCAGATTTACTATGTTAAATTTGTTTATTAAAAAACAGTAACGTCTGTTATAAAAAATGTAATATTCTGAGTTTCTGACTGTTTTGAGTTTTATTAAAATGATGCAATGGTCATCATCCAGTATTATGTATTTAGATCATGACCACAGATAAATACATTATTAAATACTGTAATTGTTCCATTAGTCCTTTAATACATTGTATACATTAATAATATAATAAAATTCAATATGTATATCCCACATGGTGCAGTTAAAGTCGGCATGAAATCAAAATTGACCCTATTTACTTTGTTAGCGGATATTACTAGTCTTGTGGTGAACAATTAATCCGTGCAAGTTAATACACAGAAAAAAATAGTTTGCCGTGGTTCAATATTCCCTTTCACTCGGAAATGCGTCACAATGGAGAAAAGTCGTTTGCAACTTCCGGTTCACGCGGACTTTAATATCACTAGGCTAACGTTACAGTAAATCCGTGGTGAATGCTGGGAATGTGTAGACGGAAAAGCTTCTGACTGTATCATTGCGCAGTGTTTCTCCTGTTCGTCAGCGCCGCTTCATCTGCCTTTGCACTGGTGTAAATCTCTGAGACGTGTGTGTTCTTCGCTGAACTCAAGCACCACTCACTGGATCTCGAGACCGATCAGAGTAAACGCGTTCGCTAGTGCGCTGCGCTGCCGTTTGCACTCTGAGCGGATAAACGGTCGGTGTGACGCGCGGTTCAAATGAGTTTTGTTCCGCTTTTGGTGCATAAACATTATCGAACGCTTGATCTCGTTTTATAAAAAAAATTATATTACAATAATTATCGTTTTATCGCCCAGCCCTTGCAAGTTGTCCTGAATCTTTAATTCCTTCTGATGTTCATGTTTATTTGCTGCTGTTGTGAAGAGGAAGAGATGATCGCTTCAACTGTCAGCACGTAGATACTCAAACACATTTATTGACTGAATTCCATGATAAAATCAACATTTCACATGTGACCCTGGATCACAAACCCAGTCACATGACGCACGGGTATATCTGTGGCAATATACACTGTATGGGGAACAATTATTGCTTTTTCTTTTATTCCAAAATCATGAGGATATTAAGATCATGTTCCATGAAGATATTTAGTAAATGTCCTACCGTAAATATATAAAACATGTATTTTTGTGAGTGAATGCAGCACAATCGTGAACATAAATGCACAACTTTAAAGGAGATTTTCTCAATGTTTAGATTTTTTTGCTCCTCAGATTCCAGATTTTCAATAGTTGTGTCTCGACCAAATATTGTCCTGTCCTAACAAACCACACATCAGTGGAGAGATTATTTATTCAGCTTATATATTTGTCTCAATTAAAAAAAATGTACCCATGTGACTGGTTTTGTGGTGCAGGGTAACATAAAAAATAACATCTGGTACTCTTGTGTTGTGCAGATTAAGCCATGCATCGCGACTGCCCTCTGGACTGCAAAGTGTACGTTGGGAATCTCGGGAATAATGGGAACAAGTCGGAACTGGAGAGGGCGTTCGGCTACTACGGGCCCTTGAGGAGCGTCTGGGTGGCCAGAAACCCTCCTGGTTTTGCGTTCGTCGAATTCGAAGACCCTCGTGACGCCACAGACGCCGTCAGAGAGCTAGACGGACGGTGAGTGTGGATCATAAAGCTAGTTATCATCATCATCATCAGCAAATTACTTCACGACTTCTGGTCTAATCGACGGGTCACGCAGGACTCTCTGCGGTTGCCGAGTGAGGGTGGAGCTGTCCAATGGCGAGAAGCGAACTCGTAACCGGGGTCCGCCTCCATCCTGGAGCCGACGTCCACGCGACGACTACCGAAGGCGTAGCCCGCCCGCCAGGCGCAGGTAAACCCGTTCTCCCGCTCACCTGTCTCTCTGTAAACTGTGTTTCAGAGGAAACTAATGCGATTCTGCCCCCTTCGCCAGTCCTGGATGCCCCTGCCCTGCCGGTGCCACGTGTTCTGATGGGCATCTGACGGAGATCTTTAGCTCCTCCATCTTCATTGTCATTGATAACCATTAAGCAATGATCTGACTGGGCTTCTCAAATTCTGATAGTTTTGTTTAAATGCAGATCCGCGAGTGATTATTTGGGCTAATCTCATGACGGCGCCCGGGTTGCGTTTCACGCCGAAATTAAAAGTCGGAACAACAAAAACAAGCTTTTTGATAGCTTGTTGTGTAGCTAACATTTTACAGTAAGCTTCTGTTTGTTAATCTTAGCCAACATGAACTAACAATGAAAAACACTTCTAATGCGTTTATTAGTAAAAGTATTTTATTATTAGGTGTTAGTGTCACATGTGTATTGCATAACCAATGGGAGCTTATTGTAAAGCGTTACTGCTTTTAGCATCGTGATGTTTCGTTGAGAATTTAGCACCTTTTTTCCACCCAAATTCTCATTAATGCTAATATGAAGTCATTGCGCTAATTACATTTGTTTACTTAATTTAAAATGTAAAGTGTTTTTTTTTTTTTTTTTTACTGTTATGATAATTTTGGCAGTGATGGATGTTCTTAATTGTCCTTAATTTCTAAAAATATGCTTTATTTCGGATTGAAATCGGACCCGGATGCGATTTCGCGCACTTCTTGTGCAGCGTTATTTAAAGTTGACTATGCAAACTTTGCGAATTGGCCGCCCAAAGCCCAGTCGCTTGTGTTCAGTAATCTGCTCGGCTCTAGTAATGGTTGGAATGCAATCTTTTGTTGACTTAACTTTACATGAAAAGGTTGTTTTTATTTTCTTATCTTATCATCTCTATATTAATAAAAATGAACCCCGTTGCAGAGTCACCACCATGCCTCTCCTCACCACCCTCTGAGTCAGTCTACTAGTCCTCTTTCAGCATCATGTGACCAGCGTGCCCCAATCAGCTGGCTGGGTTGGTGTCACATGACCCAGGCGTGGCCAGTCATCAGGTCGCACCAGCCCATTGGTTCCTGAGCATGCCGTTGTCAGCTCCTCCTCCTCCAACCTTAACACCCAATCGGCAGCGGCCCACTTCACATTCCTGACCAATCAGCGTTTTACGTTCCCCAATGTCTACACTACCAACCACCAGCAACAGCCTTCGGCTAACCAATAAAAGCAGGAAAAATCCACTACATCCAGCCCCCATCCGCAAGCCAGCTAATCAGCTAGCAGCATCTGGCCTGCACTTTCCCGCCAATTCTGCTCCCCGGCCGCCACCCCCTTCGCCTTTTCTAGCTTGTTGAAAACCGAAAGACTAGTAAGTTTTTCCTGCTTCATACAGTTTAATGCTGAATACAGATATAAGATGAGGAGAAATCTCCTGTTGAGTTGAAACACACAGGGTTGGTATCTTGACTCCGTTAAGATTAGGCAGAAACTGATGGGGAGCCCAAGCGGAGGTTCAGGTTACATAAGAAGCGTGGGCTTTGAGAGATGCTCTTGCTTTCTTTCAGTGTCTTCATTCTGTTGGGGTTGTTTGCAGTGCGTTGAGTTTTTCTACTGTGTAGCTGTCTGTACTCGAGCGTAACGCTCTTAGCGAGCGCTCATGTGGCGATCTCCACTCCACCCCTGTATCAGGGCGGTGACGAGTGTGTGACTGTTAGCAGGCTGGAGTTTCAGGGCTTTTGAGGTGCCTTCGTGTGTCGACCGCCACCGCGCTCACTCGCTCTTCTCTTCTCTTCTTCAGATCGCCCAGGAGGAGGAGCTTCAGTCGCAGTCGTAGCAGGTAAGAGTTTGCGCAACTTTACGCGCTGGAAAACGGCGCTAGCACTATCTACGCGTTTCATTGAGATGCTATTATAGTTTAGCAATATTTTTAATTGTTTTGTTTTCATTTTATGGTAACTTTGTTTTGATTTTTAAATGCGTCTATTTTAGGACATTGTTTAACCCTTTGGTGCTCTTCACGTGGTGGTCAATTTTTTTTGTGAATTTTTTTATTTTTTTTTATAAAAGGAATGTACTATATTTTAGTTTGATAATGTTTTGTATTTTATGGTACTACATTATATTTACGCTTTATTTATAATCAATTTCTCAAGTTTTGAGCATTGACCTAAAAACTTCCAACTTAAACTTTCGTAAATCGTGAATGCTTTAAAGCAGATTTACGTTTGATCTTTTTAAAGACGACCTTTGGCAAATTATTGCTGAAGTGAGAAGTTGTAAAGTTAACTTCATTTTTTTCACAGAATTTTACGTTTATTATGAAAACTGCACAAAAATACAAATTTTTTAATTTTATTTTTTTATATGAAATCTATATACAAGTTAGGCACATTTTTGCAGTTTTCGTTGACTATAATAACCCTGGTTCTGGACTCCGTCTAGATCTCTTTCCAGAGAGCGCAGGAGGGAGAGATCGCTGTCCCGCGACAGGAACCACAAGCCCTCGCGATCTTTCTCACGATCGAGGAGGTAAGAGTTTCGCTACTTTATATCGTCCGGCCAGGATGGACGTCCAACACCGAGCTCACATCTCGTTTTCTCCCCCCCGTTTACAGTCGTTCCAGATCTAATGACCGGAAATGAACCACGGCACAGAGAAAAACGTCGTGACGGGAAATCGTCGATCAAAAACTTTGAAAAGACTTTATTGCTCAAAGTCCCCCATTTATTTAGTTTTTTTTATGGACATTATTTTAGCGGTTCTGTTTCCTTCTGTAGCTGCAGTTTTAATGCGACGGCATTCCATCTCACACTTTTAAGACTTATTTGTGTTTTTGCCGGTGAATGTGATCGGTCCTGCTGCGATGAGCTCATTTCCTGTCGCCTGAGCTCGGCCGAGAGCGTTTTGCTTTGTTTGTTTGCGATCAGAGGGGGAAGATGTAACGACACTGAGTCGCCAGCAGGGGGTGGAATGAAGAACAGCTTTCATTCTCGTTTGTTTTTTTCCTTGTAGTGTTTGTACTGTTTATAATGTTGATTTGAATTAAAACTCATTACAAAAGATATCCTGTCTCTGTGAATTTTTACAGTGTTGTATGTGTATTAATTTAATAATTGGCCATTTTATAGGGTTGTCTGAATATGTTATCCTTTAAAACTCCTCTTTGATCACCAAAATGACAAATTTAAGTTTTCTTTTAAAAACAATGTCTTAAAATATCTTGAATGTAACCCGACACCCTTGCCTCATTTAGTATGCGCGGTTCTATGAATATGCAAATGAGCCCCTCCTCCACTCACTCCCTCACTCAGAGATCCACTGATGGACGATCACACGTTGATCTGATTGGTTACAAGGTAGTGTGTGACGTCATAAACACCAGCGATTTCAAAGCGTGTTTTTGAGACTGTCTTTGGTTCACTGCAGTTTTAAGCAGAAAATACTCAGCAATGCTGTCCACTTATGAACTTACACAAGGTGTGTGTTAAAGCAGATTAATAACACCACATACACACATAAACTACATTAAAACTAGAGCCTCTACGATGGATATATATTTTAAGCGTTGTGCTTAGTGTTCCTCTGTGAATTAGCACATTTCATACAGCTGGGTTGATATTAACTGTTCAACAGCTTCGTTCTGGGTTATTTGAATCCAGAGGTTCTCTGGGTAATTTGAACTGGGGCCTTCAGGGGGCCACGAGAGAGAGCTAGGATCTGTACATTTGACTAAATCAGTAAAAATAAGATTAAAAATTTGATTTTTAAAAAAATTCTGCAAATAAATACAATAGAAAACATTTAAAATGTATAAAACGGATTAACTAAAACAAAGTATGATAAAAATAAATACAATTTGTTTGAAATACATTTTTGTAAAACTAACGATTTAATTGAAAAGCGGTGGGAAAAATGTGAAAACATGAGATTAAACGGTAACTAATCAGGTTGATTAAAAAACATGAAATTTATTTAAATTTTTATAAATTAATAAAATACACAGTGACCGAACACAGTGCAGTACAAGGAGTGTAATGTAACAAACGAAATATTTTACACATTTATAATAGTTCATCACAGTATTAATTGTCTTTATACATAAAAATATTAAAATGCATGAATAAGTGCAGATGGGTTGTGGTTTGAGGTGTAGTAGTAAATAAAAATAAATCGGCCGGATTAAATCCTTCATTCACGCTTCTGCTGCATGACGTCACGATTCAGACAAAACCAACAGCAGCAATAATTCTAGCTTTCATAAATTCACTGATCAAACTTAGATAACCTCCCACTAGCTCGACTTCAGGCTGGTGACTGACTGGCAAAGTCCTTGAAATGTTCAAATGTTTTGTAACTGCGGACAGAGAATGAGTCATGATGGATTATCATTCGCTAGTTTACAGAACAACAACCGTTTACTTTTCCGCCATTTTAAATCACTTTTAGCAGTTCACTCAGTATTCTTCTGGTTTGACAAATTAATTTCTAAAAGTATTCCACGTTTTTTGCGCTCATACGGCCGAATGAAGTTTGAGTTCAGCCATAATACGGTAATAATAACTTATCACAGACTGCGAGGAGACGTTCTTTTAAACCGAACGAATGAATGAACACAGGAACTCAAACTCACCCGCTCGTTCCCGCGCTTTACTCGCGGCCCCGTGACGTCATGTTCTGATGAGTCACGCGTCGGGTGGACGTAGTGTCCGTGGCTTGGTTTCATGAGCGGGACGGGGAGGTTGCCGGGACATGTTCCTACTAATATCCAGACTGATACATCCCTAGCAATAATTGCTATCAAAACTTAAAATATATTTATATATTGATATCCCCACCAATTTCAAAATCAAACCTATGCCAATATTTCACACTTCTTCACACTTACAAAAGTGTTATTTTAACTTTAAAATGGAGGGAATCATATTTTTTGAAGGTATACTTTTTTGCATTATTAATTTGTGTGTGATACAAGTAACAATGATGAAATAATCATGTAGAAAAGTTTTTTATTTATGAAATGTACTGTTTGACAAAAGGAGTCTCTATGTGGGCGAGGAGAACAGACTTTTTAAAATTAGTCAAAAATTAGCCTAACTTTTTAAAGTCTGTTTCGAAATTAATGTCTTTTTTTTATGTCATAATTATAACTTGACAGAATTCCAACTTTTTATTATTTCAATTTTCAAGAACTAATTTTTAAGTAGGAATTAAATTTTATGCAATATTTAGACTTTTTAAGTCATAATTTCTACTTTTTATGTCAAATTTTAACTTTCTGTATGTAATTCCGTCATTGTGGCTGTCAAAAGAATCAAATATTGACAATTAATCTCATGGTTTTCTGTCAGTCTTTAGAAAGCAGAATTAAATGTAGTGTACATGTTTGCAATTCTAAATATTTTACAAACCCCCTAGCAACTGCTTGCAAACCTCTGGGGTTTCCATTCCTAATTATATTAATTATACATGAAACAGAAATCAAGTTTACATGCTAAAAAACATTTTTAAAAGCTCTTTTGATGGGTTAAAACAGCAAGTTTGGCTCAGCAGCAGCAGGGATAAATAACAGATTAAAAACATTGTTTTTAACAGTAAGAATTCATTTTCAATTTTTATTTTATTTTTTGCTTGCTATTTGCATGTACTTTGTTTTTTGTAATTGAGCTGCTCATGCAAGAAAGATAAATAAACATAGAGTGTGTAATATTGGGCGGATCCACTCAGTTCGGGACCTTCTGTTCTGTGACCGATGCACAGGAATGTTCCCGTGAAGGCGCGTTCACGCTGCACACGCGCTCACGTGTTTATCGGGCACAGTCCACGTGCTGTGCTCACTAGGCCCCGCCCACAGTCTAGACACGCCCTTCGGAGTTTGTAAAAGTTCAGAAAGTCCCCCAGCACTGAAGAAGAACATCTCGTCACCACCGCTACTCTCGCCCAGCACTGAGTGTGTCCACACACGCTTCTGGAGCTCAGTTTACACTCGACTCCGCGGTCCAGGACACCGGTCACCTCTCGAGATCACTCGGCACACAGCGACTTTACTGATCTTTAACACTCGGCAGAAGCCAGAACATGTAAGTTGCTTGTTTTTCATCGTCTTTCATGTTCGTGGTGTTTGTTTAAAGTTGTTATCATTGAACACAAGAACGTTATGCAAACTATTAACAAACTGTTTGAATGTTATTGTAAAGTGAACTCATGTCACAATCGCGACCTGTTTTCTTTCCACCGGTTTACACGAGATTTGTGTTCACGTGGAGCCAGAGCGTAGAGTGGGCGTGTCTGCGTCACTTCTGACCAATCAAACAGACGCTCCGTTTCCCGCCGCGGTCTTGAATGTATTTTCGCAATGAACGGCATGTTCCGTCACATAAACCAGTAAGGACTCAATGACACGTGATGTCATGACATCATGAATGATCCATCATATATTTTCTAAATAAAATATGAATACAAAAAAAAATCCTTAAATATATGGCCTGAATACATCACAATTATGTTTTATTATTATATATTTATTAAATGTAATGTCAGATTCTGACACTTTGATGTGAAATTTAGGCTGGTTTGACAGCCCTGTCATATTAAGAATGTCAAAAAAAGATTATTTTATATTTATTATATTATCACAAGTATTAAGCCTATTTTAGTTCAATAATAGTCAATTATTGAGTTAAATAATAATAGGCAATTTAAATAATTTTTTAAAGAAACATTCTCGTGGAAAAAAAGATCTAAGATCTTTGAAAACATTCTTATGACAAAATAATTCTTTGTCATAATGTACTTTTTATGTCATAATTATGGCTGTTATAATTTCGACTTTTATCATAATTTCAACTTTTAGTCAATTATGGCAAGCCAATTTTTGACTAGTAATATTTTCGACTTTTAAGTCATAATATCTACTATTTTATATTGATTATATTACTACAAGTATAATTTTAGTTAATTCATGAGTTACATAATAAAACAAATTCTCAGAAAAAAGATGGGCTAAATTTTTTAAAAAGAAATTACATATTAAATGATTGATTATTTATTGAATATAAGAGATTCTGTCACTTCAATGTGAAACGTTGATTTGTCAGTCCTAAGAATCTTTTAGAATAATAACTTTATTATATATATTTAGACTGGCTTTTAATTCATAGCAGTTGTTGTGGCATTTTGTGTTTTCTTTCTGGCATTAATTTTGTCTTGTTATTTATTTTATATTTTTATTTTTGGAAAGCACTTTGGTTCACCTTGAGTGTTGTAAAGGGCTTTATAAATAAATGTTGATTGATTGATATTATTAGTATTATTTTATAACACAAAGGTATTATTTGAGTGGTTTTGTATGAATATTCATTCAATTTTATAATTAGTGAGACGTCCCTCATGTAAGATGGAAATATAAAGTATTTTATTAACTTGTAATATGTATATGATGTGTATTGAATAGAGTAGTTCAGTCAGATGGCGGCCCTCTGCTGGCCAGGCGCGCTCACTGCAGCCAGAGGAACATGTCCGCACATGTCTCTGCGTCTCATGACTCAACGCAGCCTTTAAAAGCTGACCACAGAACAGCAGAGACACTCACTCACGAGTCAGACACTGCAAGAGTACTCCCGGGGAGAAGTTCGTGTTCAAGTTACTTAGTCGGAGTAAGATGGCGTTGTGCTTTCTCTTAATTCATTACACAAAATATATCATATTCTGTGCAGGCGTTTAGCTTCGCTGTAGCCTGACAATATCACAAATACCTTTAAGTATTGTGGTGTTCCGCTATGTTTCTCACGCACACGCCCACTACTATATCGGGGCTTAAAGAAAATCCCGAGCTTCCCACTCGTATTTACGACATTGTGATGGCGTTCAACTCGTAAACACGATCTTTACGAGATGACTTGAACGCACCACGTGATGTTCCGAGACGGTTGGTTTCATCACTATAGTAACCGTCACTCTCGTGTCTTTATCTTCAGATAATGTCGGCGCACAAGCGGATCCTTCGAGGCCTCGGAACCGGGCCGGCGAGAAGAAGCCTATTCGGTCCGGTGGATCGCGAGCAGCTCCAGCGCGAGTATCGCGACGCGCTGAGGAAAGACCTGGAGGATGCGTCGCGTCGCTGGAGCTTCGACTTCGTCGCGGAGAAGCCGTTGGAGGGCGGAGACTTCCGCTGGGTGGGCGTGTCCGGCGTGCGCGTGCCGGTGCTGTACCGGAGCTGTGAGGACGCACGGAGTCCCGGAGGATCACCGGGGAAAGAGAACAGGTTCTGTCCGGTTCCGCAGGACGTGGAGAAAACGCCGGAGAAGAGAGCAGAGATGAAGAGGAAGCAGACGAACATCACAGGTGAGAGAGACACTATTACCGGTCTCATAAGATGGGGAAGATTCTGAATGTTTTTTATTTTAATATTGTGAAATAGTATTATAATGTAAATCATCAGTTTTCTATCTGAATATATAGTAAAGTGTAATTTATTCCTGTGATCAAAGCTGAATTTCAGGATAATATGAGGATCTGATTGATTATTATTAATATTGAAAACAGTTTTATATATTTTTTTCAGGATTCTTTGATTAATAGAAAGTAAAAAAACGTTTATTTTGAAATGGAAAGCTTTTGTAACATTATAAATGTCTTTACTGTAATAATTTCTTTCCTCCCCCAAAAAAATAAAACAAAATTCTTACTGACCCCAAAACTTTGTGTTTAATGTTAGAAGAGCTTCTATTCCAGATTAATGCTGTTCTTTTCAACTTTCTATTCATCAAATAATCCTGAAATATAAACATTAATAACTGTTTTCAACACTGATAATAATCATAAATGTGTCTTGAGCATCAGATCATCATATTACACTGATTTCTGAAGATCATGTGACACTGAAGACTGGAGTAATGATGCTGACAATTACAGGAATAAATTACATTTTAAAATAGAAAAGATATTTTAAATTGTCCTAATATTTAACAATATTACTGTTTTTTTGTTTTTTGTTTTTTGAAATAAAAAAAAGTGAGCAGAAGAGACTTCTTTTAAAAACATGAAAAATCTTACCGATATATATATGTATATAAACTGTTGAATGATCATGAGCGATCCTAATAGTGTTCTCTGTGGGAGTGATAATGAGGGGTGTGAGTGACAGCTTGACTAAAGATGGACGCTCTTTTATCCCGACAGACTTCTACCAGGCGAAGAAGAGGCAAGTGGCCACGCCCCGCAAATCAGGACAATAACACACTCGGGACCTCGCGTGTGTGTGTGTGAGACTCACATCTCATGCGTGTAAAGACTTTCAGTAACTGACGTGAACTTCTGTTCTCTACACCGCTCTACCTTCATCCTGAACTCTGCTCTCTGTCCTCCATCGTGTGGCTCGGGAATCTGTCATTCCGCTTCGAGCACTTCCTATTTATATTATGTTTGCATGTCAACGGTTAACTTTTACTTTTAAAAAATCCCTTTAAATCTGATGTATGGAGGAAAGATTCGAAACGTCCATGTATGAATCTTTCAGAATCACGAAATTGCGAAAAAGGGTTTCATTATGAACAATGACATATTATAAAACACTGATTATTGTCAGTGTGCACATATTAAAATGTATTATGTATTGCTTTATTGCACAAAACATGTTGCTAACTTTAAAAAGTGCTATTTTTTTTAATGTTTGGTGCCAAAAAAATTTTTTTTGACACGTAAAAGTTATTGTTATTATATAAACGTAAACCTCAATTAAGCTGCCAGTATGTTCTCGCACACATTCTCGTAACTGAGCTGCGAATATATTATTGCAACGTAATTTTATTTACAAACTCATGGCGTCGTTCGTGAAACACGAGCAGAATCGCTGCAGTTTTATTCGTACATCATGTTGCGAAATTAACGTATGAATGTTTTACACAGACATTTGTTCCAGGGTTATTATTGTTAACTTTAACGAAAACTGTTACAAATATTTCTGTTAATCGAAATAGTTAAAATAAAAAATTAATTTTAGTTGTAAAGAAACTAAATTTAATCTGGTTTAACTTAGAACATTACCTTAGAAATATTGTTTTAAGTTGCTAAAAATATTCACTGGAAATAAAAAAAAACTTACATAAAAATAAAATGAAAACTAAATAGTAGTATTAATATATATATATATATTTATATATATATTTTTTAACTATAATTAACAGTATGTTAAAAATATTACTAAAACGGCGATTTGTTCTGCTCGTGTTTTGTGATGCCGCGTCTGAAACTACAGCATATTTACAAACACTCTCAGTTTTCCTGTTGCCATGGAAATACAAGTAACGTCGAGCGATAACTAAATAAACTTAATGAGAAATGTGAACGCCAGACTTTATACATCGAGTAATTAAGATAAAAAGTTTTGAATTCCAGCAAACGTTCATTAGATCTGTTCTAGCTCTTCTCTGATCCAACTTGTGGATTCCTGCGACCCGTCTGTAAATATTCTGTTAATATCCGGATTATTCGCTGTTGATTCCGAATTGCACTTATTTTGTGTAGTGTTGTGTAGCGTTATTGTTAAAGAGCTCTGAATATATGCCATATTTATTTTACCTTGAATGTTGTATTGTAGATTGACATGTAATTGTTATTTTAATAAAACTTTATGAAGAGAAACTCTGGTGTACGATTTGATTTGTACGAATAAATCACTACTTAGAATATTCATGCTGTTGATTCTAAAGAAATGTGTATTTTGTGCTGTGAAGTGTTTGAGGTTAACCACTTTTCTAGGTGGATGAACTTCTGGTGTTCCTCGTGTAAACCGGCCCTTTCTCTGGACTGGTAAGTCAATTAACTTAATCAAAGTCAAGTTTGAAGTCGACATGAAAGTGCATTTAACTTCCATCATGTGGTGTTATCAGGTTATTTTGCGTTACAAACGAAGAGTTTATTAGGTAACGCAAAGTTGTTACAAGCTAACGCAAAGGTTTTACAAGCTAACGCAAAGTTGTTACAAGCTAACGCAGTTTCTCAGGGAACGCAAAAGTGTTACAAACGAACAGTTTATTAGGTAACGCAAAGTTGTTACAAGCTAACGCAAAGGTTTTACAAGCTAACGCAGTTTCTCAGGGAACGCAAAAGTGTTACAAACGAAGAGTTTATTAGGTAACGCAAAGTTGTTACAAGCTAACGCGAAGGTGTTAGACGCTAACGCAAAGTTGTTACAAGCTAACGCAGTTTCTCAGGGAACGCAAAAGTGTTACAAACGAACAGTTTATTAGGGAACGCAAAGTTGTTACAAGCTAACGCAGTTTCTCAGGGAACGCAAAAGTGTTACAAACGAACACAGTTTCTCAGGGAACGCAAGTGTTACAAACGAAGAGTTTATTAGGGAACGCGAAGGTGTTACAAGCTAACGCAGTTTCTCAGGGAACGCAAAAGTGTTACAAACTAACAGTTTATTAGGGAACGCAAAGGTGTTACAAGCTAACGCAAAGTTGTTACAAGCTAACGCAGTTTCTCAGGGAACGCAAAAGTGTTACAAACGAACAGTTTATTAGGGAACGCAAAGTTGTTACAAGCTAACGCAGTTTCTCAGGGAACGCAAAAGTGTTACAAACGAACAGTTTATTAGGGAACGCAAAGTTGTTACAAACTAACGCAGTTTCTCAGGGAACGCAAAAGTGTTACAAACGAACAGTTTATTAGGGAACGCAAAGTTGTTACAAGCTAACGCGAAGGTGTTAGACGCTAACGCAAAGTTGTTACAAGCTAACGCAGTTTCTCAGGGAACGCAAAAGTTTTGAGTGCGAACGCAATTTTTCGCTCCCATCTCATAATTCTTGCTTCACGATACGCCTTTAGGGCACCGTACATTTGCTTTAGTGCAGTTTAATTATATTACCGTTAACTACCATTAAATTGCATTAATTATTAGCTAGACTTTAAAATGCGACCTAAAAATGCCAACACACAGTAGATATTTGACTATCAGTTCAAATTCACCAAATAAGAAAAGGAGGCGGAGTTAAGAGTGTGCTGAAATGTATGTATTTTGTTAGAATAACGTAGAACATTAATTTATAAAGTGCTTTTCATTTAAGAAATGTTGAAATGTCATGTTGACTACAGAATATGAAGCTTGCGTCCACCACAAAATATAAACAGGTAATTGGGCATTTTCATTTCAGAATTCTGACTCTTTTCCTCAAAATTGTGAGTTATAAACTCAGAATTGTGAGGAAAAAATACTAAATTGTGAGAATTATTTTAATCCCCTGGCGGAAACTTTTAAATCCTTACTTTTAAAACCGCGCGTTAGTTGCGTATTTTAAAGCTTGCAGCGCTAGACATTGCGAATATATTTCTGTAAACAAATCAACACTCCTGAATGCCACAGATGTCAACAGTGTTAGTTATCCTCAAAACAATAATTTGAATAAGAAAGGCGACGTCGCATGTAGTGTGTGTGTGTGTGTGTGTGTGTGTGTGTGTGTTGCAGGTGCTGCTCTTCAACATAGTGACCCAGATGTTGTGAAGCGTGTTGCTATGAGACGGACGTCAGTGTTTCCCATCAGCCCCTCCTGTCAGTTTGGGAAATGTCACACACACACACACACACACACACACACACACACACACACACACACACACACACACACACACACACACACACACACACACACTATATACATCCCTTAAAATGTGTTTCTCACTCTGAAACACCCCAATGATGCCCTCATGAACAGACACAATGAAACGCACACGCATAGATTTAGCTGCAGTGTGTGTGTGTGTGTGTGTGTGTGTGTGTGTGTGTGACGCATGCTCCGCTGATCTCCCCTCCCCCTCAGCTCATCTGCGCGTCGAAACACACAGACAAACACACACGGCCGGAGAGACCAGAAAGAAACGCCAGAAACGGAACAGACAAAGATGAGAGAAGCCGATATCGACTCTAATGTAAACCATGGCAGACTCGACTGAGAGATAGACAGATAGAGGAGAGGGGGAGGGGTGAACACACACACACACACACACACACACACACACAGAGAGAGAGAGCGAGAGAGACATGGCCCTCTTACACGTCTCTGCAGTGAAGCTGCGCCTCCTGCACTGAAGATCATGGTAATTTATCGCAAATTAATCTTGTGTTCCTGTGTTGTACCGTCATCTGTCCATCATCCATCCATCATCACCCGTGTGTGTGTCTCACGCGCCTTCCTGCGTTGTACCCGCCTTACACATGTCCCTCAATGTACAGCAGGTGTCATGCATGCGTTTGTGTGTGTGTGTGTTTGCTGTCCCGCATCACTCAATTCAAACCTCCACGCTAAATGTGGCCTGTAGAACACACACACACACACACACACACACACACACACACACAAACACACGCACGCATGCTCTTGACAGGTAACATGGCTCAGATTCACATGCATTAAAAGATGCATGGACTGCGCTGACCTTTAGCCGTGTGTGTGTGTGTGTGTTTCTCAGAGAACTGCATACTAGCATGCTGTTTTGTGCAGGTAACATGCATGCAGTAACACACACACACACACATGTTAATGCATCTTCGCACGCATGCTAGAATGTGTGTTTCCCTGAGCCGAGGCTTGTTGTGTTGCACCGCATCTTTTCACGCACGTTTATTTGTTTACGACGATTTGCTGCGACTTTCTGTCGCGTATTGCGGCGCTGCATTTATGAATGATTGATCTCAGATCACTATTGATTTCTCCGTGTGTGTGTGTGTTCTCATCATGCGCTGATGTGGCTGTAGGTGTGAGTCTATGCATGTTTCTGCTGGTCTGCCTAGTTTACTGCGATGTGTGTATGGCCAGCGGTAACTGGGTCACGGTGTCTCTCTTGTAAACACTCACTCGTATGAGGTGTTGAAATTAGTGTGTGTGGTTCAGATGTTGATGTGTAAGTCTGCATGGCACTGCGATCCAGCTCTGTTGTGTCTGCATTGTGTGCAGGGTTTGAAGTGAACTTTTTCACTCACCGGCCAACATTAAGTTATCAGCCATTCAGAACTTCTACTAGCCACAAAAAAGAGAAAAACAAAGAAATGAACCAGATTAACTATGTAACCGCTTATATATATTATACAATTTGGATTTCATACATTATTTTCTTATTCAATCAAACGGTTGATTTGGCGTGTTGTGATTGTTGCCTAAAACAAGCAAAATGATCTGCCAATGGCATAAGAAAAATAATTTTGTTTCTGTTTGAATTAAGATTATTTTAAGATAATCATGCTTGTTTTAAGCAACAACTCACTCAATCTAGAGATGTATTTCCTCAGGAAACAAGGCTCATCTAGTAAATGCATCTTGATTTAAGAATCTTTAGTTATTTGGACTGGAAACAAGACAAAAATACTAAGAAAAGCATTTTTTGCAGTGTAAGACGCCGAATTGGCTAGTGATTTGACACCGTTTAAATTTTCAAACCCTGATTGAGTTTTATCCACATTTTGCGGGTTAAAGGGATAGTTCACTTTGAAATGAAATGTTGGTGTGTTTTATCTTACCTGAAGTGCATCCAAGATGTCGGTGTCTTTGTCTCCGCAGTAGTTTCAATTTTGATATTTTTAGGTCAAACCGTTCTTGTCTGTCAGTCATATAATGCAGGTCTATAGGCACTGTCTCTAATAGCATGCAGAGAAAAGTCCACATTACACAATTCCCCATCGTAAGTGCACACTGATGGCCTAAGACACGAAACAAGCGGTTTGTGTGATAAAACCAACAGTATTTATATCGTTTTTACCTCTTTTACACAACCACGTCCATCTGATCTGTTTACACCGGATTCCTTCCCCGGAAACTAATCTAACCGCCTTCGATTGGACGTTGCATTTTTAAACTCAGCAAAAACGCGTGTGATTGGCTGTACGGCTCAACGTATGCCTTTGATTGGCCTGAACAATGAAGCGAGTCGTGTGTCAAGATAGAAGGCTTACAAACTGGGAATAAGTGAAAACTCAACACTCCCGGATGAGTTCGCGCGAGCTTAGGCCATCAATGTGCACTTACGATGGGGAATTGTGTAATGTGGACTTTTCTCTGCATGCTTCTGGAGACAGTGCCTATAGACCTGCATTATATGACTGACAGACAAGAACGGTTTGACCTAAAAATATCAAAATTGAAACTACTGCGGAGACAAAGACACCGACATCTTGGATGCACTTCAGGTAAGATAAAACATACCAACATTTAATTTCAAAGTGAACTATCCCTTTAAAACACATTTTGGTAATTTTAAACCCTGATTATACCCTGAACATAATGAATTTGTAAGACGCCAAATTGGCTAGTGATAATTGTCTAATGTCAAACCCTGATTGTGTGCACGCAGCTGGATAAGAGCGAAGTGTCGACTCTCGGGCTGCCGCCGTCCGCGAGCCATGGCGGGTCTGACGGGAACATTAGCGTGGAGGCGGGGCCGGACGGCGAGGTGCAGAGAACACGCGCGGCGCTGGAACACCTGCAGCAGAAGATCCTGAAGATCACCGAGCAGATCCGCGTGGAACAGGAGGCGCGTGACGCTAACGTAGCCGAGTATCTCAAACTCGCCCACAACGCGGACAAACAGCAGGCGTCGCGCATCAAGCAAGTGTTCGAGAAGAAGAACCAGAAGTCTGCGCAGACCATCGCACACCTGCACAAGAAACTCGAGCACTACCATAAGAAACTCAAAGAGATCGAACAGGTAAATGAGCGTTTCTGATTA
Organism: Phoxinus dragarum; assembly: GCA_033366665.1. Taxonomy (NCBI): domain Eukaryota; kingdom Metazoa; phylum Chordata; class Actinopteri; order Cypriniformes; family Leuciscidae; genus Phoxinus; species Phoxinus dragarum. The sequence goes on along the minus strand of JARPMJ010002887.1, from coordinate 65,708 downwards.
GGGCTGCACGATTAATCGCAATTAACATGAAATCGCCGGTTGGTTTATCGCGATTATGAAATGTGATTATTTTTTTAATGCGCAGCTTGTCAGTGACGCACGGCTCAGTAAACGCGGCTCACTCTGAAAGCACTGCGAGTTCGAGTCGCTTATAACGTGCGTTTGAAAAAGCAACACGCGTCAAACTTCTTTCCAAACATGAGAAGCATTTATGAACCTCTTGTCCAACAAAAGACAACATTTAATACATCAAAGTATTTACATTTTCGGTTTATATCAAGCGCTTTTAACAGTATAGAGTGTTTCCACAGCAGCTTTACAGTGATAATAGGAGATTACAGTAACAGTGTTCAGGCTTTACAGCAGCTCTAGAATAAAGTTATTGTCCAGATAAAGTTAGTTTTAACTTCCGTTGCAAAGATCATTAGTTATTAACTTAGGGGCCGCTTACACGACACCGTTTAACTGAAAGCAGAAACTTTTAATGCGTTCTGGCCGTTCATTTGCCTGACAGTGTTTGGAACTCGAGAACGCAAACTTTAAAAGATTTTTAAAAAATGTGACATTTTTTTTTCATCAGTGTAAACTTAAAAAGGTGATTCTGTGAAAACGGTGACGGCGCGCACACGCATATTATGCGTTTAGTCTATCGGTGTGCGCATTTGAATATATATGATATAGATGCGAACTGGAATCATTTTGATAACGTTTTATCTGTACAGAGGTAAAGGGAAGGAGGCCTTCACTAGTATGATGGCCATGGGGATTTCCTGGAGTGACGTGTGTTAGCGTACTTCTGCAGGGCGTGTGTGTGTGTGTGTGAGACGCCCTCTGGTGTTCAGATGGAGCAGCGTTTACTACCGATCACAGAGTCGTACTTCACTGACAAGCTGCGCATAAAATAACTGCAGCCTGTGCCAAATCGTGTGCGGTTTCATTTCGATCAATCCTGCAGCCTTAGTTCTCTAGCATGCAAGTACTTGCAATTTTCCAGAGTAATCACGTCTTGCTTTTCCGCAGAATGGTCCGGCGCGGCAGCCCAAAGACGTCTTCCGGGACATGCATCAGGGTCTGAAGGACGTGGGCGCGAACATGCGTGCGGGAATCAGCGGGTTCGGAGGGGGCGTGGTCGAAGGAGTGAAGGGCGGAGTCTCGGCGCTCACGCACACCGCGGTCGTCTCGAAACCACGAGAGTTCGCCAGCCTCATCCGCAACAAGTTCGGGAGCGCTGATAACATCGCCCACATGAAGGACAACCTGGAGGACGGGCACCCGGAAGAGACGCCGCGAGCTCTGAGCGGAAGCGCTACGCTAGTCTCCAGCCCCAAATACGGTAGCGACGACGAGTGCTCGAGTGCGACGTCCGGGTCGCCGGCCGGGAGTAACTCCGGTGGGGCCGGTGGGCCGATGTCTGGGATGGGAGCCGCCATGGGGAGCCCTCGGCTCGACGGGCACCACCATCACCACCACCACCACCACTCGTCGTCTTCCTCGTGGGATGCGCTGCTGGAAGGCCTGCAGGAGATTAAGGTCGGCCAGGTGCACATGGAGGACGCCATCGAGGACATGAAAGCGCAGCTGCAAAGCGACTACGGCTACATGACGCAGTGTTTGCAAGAGGAGCGATACAGGTAAAACTGCCATGTGGGAAAAGGCCAACAAAAAATGTATTGTTGATTAAAATGCAAAATTTGTTATTTCATTGGGTGTGTAAATGAATATTCTCAGACTTGGTGCTGGAAACCCAAAGCACAGGACAATAAAGACACCAGAATAACAATATTCATGATTCTGAAGCTGAAAATACTGAATTATTTTAGACGAATATGCTTGATCTCTGACTAGATATATTTAATATAATGTAGGACTTCTTACTGGTAACATCAGACATTTGGCATTATCAAGACCCACAAATATTCCCGATCGCATTTTTGTACATTATATTCAACATTATATATAGTACTTTAATGTAGTACTGACACTAAAACTCTGTAAAGTTTTTTATAATTTTTTCTTACACAGTAATTTTCATTTTGGGTGAACTATCTATGTTATATATTGTTGCATTTTTGTTATTGTTACACCGCTACGGTTTACTGAATCAAACCTTGGTTCCGCATTAAAAACGCAAGATGCATGCTCCTTGCAGAGCACCTGAACCAATCTAGAGATGGAGAATCGAGCCCAAGAACCGGTTCGGTCATGTCCAGCTCAAAAATAACTTTGACAATTAGAACTGGCTCATTTGTGAGTTGGTTATTTGGGATTCATTCATTTTGAACCGGGTCTTTGGTTCAATAACCCATTTGGTTATTGGCTCATTTGGTGCTTGTAAAGCAAGGCTAGGCAAGTTTATTTATATAGCACATTTCATACACAACACTATGGTGATTCAAAGTGCTTTACACACAAAGGAATTAAATAATAATCACAAAATTAAAACAGTTATAAAAGGCATTAAAAGAGATATAAAGATGACATTTAAAAGAGTAAAAAGATGATTCATAGATAAACTTCTCATCTGGAAAAACACCGGTGTGTCATGTTTTTCACAGCTGCTTGTTTTACTGTGAGATTTTCCCATGTTGATTGCACTGTGTCTGCGGTGTTGTTTCGGCACGCCTAAATAATCTATAGGACGCCTCAATAGATCCGGTTTCCCCTAAAAGCGGACCCGAGTCGGTCCAGTCCGCACCCCGCAGAACAGATTTGGTCCCCGACCTCGAGTTTCACATCAAACTCACCACTCTCCCACAGACTCAGGTCATCAACACGGCTTCATCTCTCACTGTCCCAGTGAACATTAAATGAGTAATTTATGTTTGTCTCTTACTCAATTCTTGGTGCCACTTGAGTTCAGTTTAGAATCAAAAGGAGAATGCACCGAATTAACCAATCTAGAGATGGATAATTGAGCCAAAGATCCGGTTCTTTCATGTTCATCTTTCATGTTTCATGTTTTTTGGTTCATTAACTCATTTGGTTATTGGCTCATTTGGTTATAGGCTCATTTGGTTATAGGCTCATTTGGTTATAGGCTCATTTGGTTATAGGCTCATTAGGTTATAGGCTCATTTGGTTATTGGCTCCTTTGGTTATAGGCTCATTTGGTTATAGGCTCATTTGATTATAGGCTCATTTGGTTATAGGCTCATTTGGTTATAGGCTCATTTGGTTATAGGCTCATTTGGTTATAGGCTCAGTTGGTTATAGGTTAATTTGGTTATAGGCTCATTTGGTTATAGGCTCATTTGGTTATAGGCTCATTTGGTTATAGGCTCAGTTGGTTATTGGCTCATTTGGTTATAGGCTCCTTTGGTTATAGGCTCATTTGGTTATTGGCTCATTTGGTTATAGGCTCATTTGGTTATAGGCTCATTTGGTTATAGGCTCATTTGGTTATAGGCTCATTTGGTTATAGGCTCATTTGGTTATAGGCTCAGTTGGTTATTGGCTCATTTGGTTATAGGCTCCTTTGGTTATAGGCTCATTTGGTTATTGGCTCATTTGGTTATATGCTCATTTGGTTATTGGCTCCTTTGGTTATTGGCTCAGTTGGTTATTGGCTCATTTGGTTATAGGCTCATTTGGTTATAGGCTCATTTGGTTATAGGCTCATTTGGTTATTGGATCATTTGGTTATAGGCTCATTTGATTATAGGTTAATTTGGTTATAGGCTCATTTGGTTATAGGCTCATTTGGTTATAGGCTCATTTGGTTATAGGCTCATTTGGTTATTGGCTCATTTGGTTATTGGCTCAGTTGGTTATTGGCTCCTTTGGTTATTGGCTCCTTTGGTTATTGGCTCCTTTGGTTATAGGCTCATTTGGTTATAGGCTCATTTGGTTATAGGCTCATTTGGTTATAGGCTCATTTGGTTATTGGCTCATTTGGTTATAGGCTCATTTGGTTATAGGCTCATTTGGTTATAGGCTCATTTGGTTATAGGCTCATTTGGTTATAGGCTCATTTGGTTGTTGGCTCATTTGGTTGTTGGCTCATTTGGTTATAGGCTCATTTGGTTATAGGCTCATTTGGTTATAGGCTCATTTGGTTATAGGCTCATTTGGTTATAGGCTCATTTGGTGCTGCGCATCATCAATCTGGAACTAAAGTTTTTGATTCAGTTTGACTCAGTGAAAGGGCTCGACTGGCTAAAAAACGCTTTGTTCAAGAATCGAACCTCACTATTTTTCCAGAGCTGGATGTTCAGGTGTGTCTCAATTTTTCCTCCAGATACGAGCGTCTGGAAGAGCAGCTGAATGACCTGACGGAACTTCACCAGAACGAAATGAGCAATCTGAAGCAGGAGCTGGCCAGCATGGAGGAGAAGGTGGCGTACCAGTCGTACGAGAGAGCGCGAGACATCCAGGTGAGCAACGATAACAAAGAATGATCAAGGCTTCATTTTGATTTAGGCTCTACTAGAACAGGTTTTCCTGTTGATTATTTTCCTCATATTCTCCATTGTTGCGGCTCCTCTCTTCCCAGTCTGTCAGTAACGCTCTGTTTACTTCCTGTCTCTATGACGCCCCTCCTTCTGAAAAGCACACTGTGCTCTGATTGGTCGGCGGATCAGTGTGTTGTGATTGGTCGAGCGCTTCGAGTGTGTTTGGGAAATGTCCCGCCCCTTACCATAACCGCCAGTTTCAACACACTACTAACTCAACCAGGCCCCGCCCCTTTATTCTGCGTATGAGTTATTTAAATGAGGAATAATCTAACGTGTTCGTTGCTGGAAGAAAACTCAAGACTACAATGGAGGCGTTTCAGGAGTTCAGAAACACTGACACTGATATAGAGGGGGGAAAACAAGTTCTTATATGAAACTCTAGAGTTTAGATGGCGCAGGTCCTTAACTCAATTTGGTGGCGATCACATTGTTATCCACATAGCGCAGCTGATTGCTTGCTGTTTATCAGCGGCCAATGAGCTGTGGCTCAATATTCAAATACGTAGTGTTTGCTGTTAGCAGTGTGCTTTCAGAAACCCTCCCCCTTCCCCAGCTCCACCTGTATAGATCTGCTACTGGGGTTTTTCACTAGTGACATACAATAATCAGCAGCAGCGTAGCAGATCTATCCCACCAAGACCAAATACATTAACATTGCCATATCTGTAATCACAGAGGGACTTTTGAACTTGTACACTAGACAAAGTTCTGTGCATGTGTTTGTGTGCAGGAGGCCGTGGAGTCGTGTCTCACCCGCATTACCAAACTGGAGCTGCAGCAGCAACAGCAGCAGGTGGTTCAGCTGGAGGGCGTGGAGAACGCAAACGCTCGAGCCCTGCTGGGAAAGCTCATCAACGTCATCCTGGCCCTGATGGCGGTGCTCCTGGTGTTCGTCTCCACCATGGCCAACTTCATCACGCCCCTCATGAAGACACGCGCCCGGGTCGGCGCCACCCTCGCCCTGGCGCTCTTCCTGGTCACACTGTGGAAACACTGGGATTGGCTCGAGCTCTGTCTGCTGCCCAGCTGAAAGAGACAAACAAGATACACAGAACTTAGATTCTAACTGTGACGCATCCCTCCCATCGTACCAGAGCTTGAAGGATGTATAAGAAAGATTCAGTAAGGAGATACACCACGGTCTACATGGCTCTACATTCCTGGTCTTTTCCTTCTGAATGGGGTTTCTTTCCTGCTTTCGACCACTGAGCTCATTTTTACTTTAAAGGGATAGCTCACCCAAAAATGAAAATTAGCCCATGATTTACTCGTCCTAGGTGTATATGATATTCTTCTTTCAGACGGAGAATAATCGGAGTTATATTTTAAAAAAATCCTGGCTCTTCCAAGCTTTATAATGGCAGTGAATGGCTGTTTCTTTTTTGAAGTCCATAAAAGTGCATCCATCCATCATAAAAGTGCATCCATCCATCATAAAAGTGCATCTGTCCATCATAAATGTGCATCTATCCATCATAAAAGTGCATCTGTCCATCATAAAAGTGCATCTGTCCATCATAAAAGTGCATCTGTCCATCATAAAAGTGCATCTGTCCATCATAAAAGTGCATCTGTCCATCATAAAAGTCCATCTATCCATCATAAAAGTCCATCTATCCATCATAAAAGTCCATCTATCCATCATAAAAGTCCATCTATCTATCATAAAAGTCCATCTATCCATCATAAAAGTCCATCTATCCATCATAAAAGTGCATCTGTCCATCATAAAAGTGCATCTATCCATCATAAAAGTCCATCTATCCATCATAAAAGTTCTCCACAGGTTCCGCGGGTTAATAAGGCCTTCTGAAGCGATGCGTTTTTGTAAGAAAACTGTCCATATTTAACACGTTACAAAGTAAAATTCTAGCTTCCGGCCATACTCAATCTACTTACGCCTAAAGCACAACTTACGCAACTTGTGACATCATAAGTAGCGTAGTGCGTCATGGCCTACCGTAATTATCAGCAGAGCATCGCATTACTCGCATAAGTTGCGCTTAGACTTAAGTCGAATCTGTATGTTCGTTTGTCTGGAAGCTAATTATTTTAGTTGATAAAGGTTTAAATATGGATATTTTTCTTACAAAAACGCACAGCTTCACTTCAAGAAGGCCTTTATTAACCCTGTGGAGCACTTTTATGATGGATAGATGCACTTTTATGATGGACAGATGCACTTTTATGATGGACAGATGCACTTTTATGATGGACAGATGCACTTTTATGATGGACAGATGCACTTTTATGATGAACAGATGCATTTTTATGATGGATAGATGCACTTTTACTTTTATGATGGATAGATGCATTTTTATGATGGATAGATGCACTTTTATGGACTTCAAAACAGAAACTGCCATTATAAAGCTTGGAAGAGCCAGGACATTTTTTTATATATAACTCTGTTTGTATTTGTCTGAAAGAAGAATGTCATATACACCTTGGATGACTTGAGGGAGAGTAAATCATGGGGTAATTTTCATTTTTTGGTGAACTAAGCCTTTAACTAATGAATGTTAAAACTGGTTCTTAGAGCGGAGAGTCCAGCGAATGGTCTTCTGCTGATGCATGGCTTTAAAACCAACACACGTTCACATTTCAGATCCAAACTTCTTTGGAGCTTTTGACACCAAAACTGTCTCGGAAAATGTGTTGCGTTTAGTTTGTTTTGTCTCTGTGTCTGTTGTATATGAAATATCTCATTACGGAGGAGAGCGAAACATTGTCATTTTACTTTGTGTGTTAAGTGATATTTGACTAGGGTGAAAAGGCAGAAGCGTAACGTCAGTAGTCAAGAATCAATAAGAATCAACCACATCCGTCATCAGAACATTTTTGTAAACACAGTAATAGTGTAACACGCTCCATTGGCTTGATCACATTTATCATGTTTCTACCCGTTTGCTAAATCTCAACACCACTGTATTCTTAATAAATACATTTGCAAATATAGGCTTTTGTTTTCATTAGGCCCTGTGCAGCGATGATCCTATTGGAATTGCTCGTTGTATTTGTATTAGCTTTTTCTTATTTTGGGGTGAACATATTTTCTCATTGGACGACAATCTGCTGCAATCCAGATGCAGATTTGATTTTAATCCAGATCAAATTCATTAATCCCAGGATGGATTACACTGAGTCACGTGAACCTGCTTCGGGCTCTAAAATGATGATAATCAACAACCTGATACACGTATGATCCACAACATAACATACGTTTTCCTTTTCATGATTCTGAGTTCGTCACAAACCTACTCTGTAAATCAGCAGATATGATGATGAATAAAATCGCTCGGTTTACGCATACTGTCTATGGGTTTACGGCATGATCGACATGTTTAAACGCGTTCAACGGCGCCATCTTGCGTTACACAGCGGTCGGTATAGGTGCCTCGTTATCTTTCTAATGAGAAGCAACTACCTTTAATTAACAGTATGCAAATCAGATTGATCTGACAAACTGTGCCCGGAAAAACGAACGAGGACAGAATGGGTGTGTTCGCTTAGATAAACGCTTAATATATCTATAAATCTATCCTTTTCAGATTTAGTAGGGATAAACTTACCATTTAGTCCAGTCGACCGACCGTTACTGCCCGTCTGAGGTAATTTACACTACGCGCTAAAATTGCGCGCGCTTTTATAACGGTAAATTGATCAGATTGACAGGTTTAAAGCAATAAACACAAGAAACATGCAGTTTGAACCAATTGCTTGACAACTACAATGATCACTTCTGAAGATAAACTTGTCACAATTTGATTTGACAAATGTTGTGAGTGTCATTAATTAATTTTAATGACCAAGACAAGAGTAAATGTGATCGAGCAAAACAGAGTATATCTAAGAATCCACATTATACACAATTGCTGGTGTTGTTCCAACCTTTCACAGGGTGTTTAACCACGACCTTATTTAACAAACTAGATTTTAGGTTAAAATTACATTCGTGTTTTCCCAAATGTTTTTTTCTTTCTTTCTTTTGTCATTCTGAACCCCTTTAGCCTAAAAGTACCCAGAACCTTTATTTCAATAAATTCTTAAATTAGCATGTTCACAGTTCTACTTTATTTCAAGTAAACAAAGATTTATTCTTTTTAGTGAGTGATTTAATATTTGTATTATTAGCTTTTAAATCAACCATCGTTTAGAGAACCTTCAAATAAGAGAAAATGTTCACATGCGTTAATTGGATTTAAGATAATTTTTTTATTTTAGAGTGAAAAATGTTTAAACAAAAATAGTCTAAATATTATTACACAAGATCAAGATATTGTTTAAAATTATTTTAGATTTCAATAACATTTTTGCCTTTATACCCATCCATGCAATGATATGCGCATCAAATATAAAGCAGACAGCATGTTTCATGATTTTTTCTTTATTCACTATCATCAGGAAGATCCCACAAGATCAATAAAGTTGATAACAGGTGCTCTCACAATACAGGACAAAGGTCAAGGGTCAGAGGTCAGCAGTCACACCCTTCCACTCAACACACACACACACACATACATACACGCACACACACAACTAAAGACATTCAGCGTCATAAGATTGTTCAGTCATTTACCACTGATGTAAATGAACAGGCTTTCTCTGTTTTCCTGATTTTCATCCCGAATAGAAAGAGAGTAGAAAACAGTCGCGGTATCAAAGGTGAAGAATTCCTGATTCAGAGTGTGTGATGATCGTATTGCTGTTTCTCTCCAGGATGATCCGTCTGTCTCTCTCTTCGACAGCAGAGGGACGTCAGTGTGTGTGTGTGTGTGTGTGTCCCTGCTGTTCTGGACCCTGCAGGTGAGTAGTTTGGTCCTGAATGCCCTGGGTAAAGTGTGACTGTGCCAGCAGAGACCAATCAATCTCTGAGTCTCACTGCTGATGTCAGGAACAGACCTCCAATGAGAGACAGGTATAGAGAGAAGACAGAGAGACAGATAGAGAGACAGACAGGTTTAAGAGGAGCGTTGTGTGTAGAACAAGATGTAGGCCTGAGTGCTGCACACCTCCTCCACACTGCACACGTTCATCTCAGAGTCGTTACAGTGAACCCAGAATCCTGCAAGACAAACACACACACACACACACACGTTTAGTTTTCATCGGAATGGTCTGAAACTTGGTAAAGGTTGTGTTGCGTGTGAACACATAAATCATGGACATGATCTGAACAGGTTAAATGGTCCTGTATAAGACAGTCTCGCTTGTGCCGCTCGCGGTCAGGAACTAGCGCACTGGAGACGAGAGAGTTTCCTCTAGTGGAAGCGTTCGGTACTGCAGCCGAACAACATCTCACTGAGAGATCATTCACTGACATATCAAGATCACACCGGGAACAAGACTAGTTTACATTTATGGCTTTGATTTTCTTGCAGTTTTAGATTAAAACGCGTTTTTAAAAATAGTTTTAAAATAGTATTTTTTAGCATTTTTCATAACAAATGAATGTAAATTTTTTTTAAAGTTCACCTTTTTAAACTGTCATTTTAAATTTGCCAAGTGTCGTCTAACAAGAGATCAAGCATTCAAGATTTATGACCGTTAAAGTTGGAAATGTAATGTTCAGGTCTACGCTCAAAACGTGAAGAAATGGATTATACATACAGCGCGAATATAATGTAGTGCCATAAAATACAGAATATCAAATAGAAAACATTATCAAACTAAAACCGTGAATTCCTTTCATTGAAGTGAAAGTCCTGTAGTTTAGTCCACGTGAAGCGCAGACTCGCTGGCCGAGAGCCGTGTCTCACCTCCTTCAGTGTTATAACAGTAGGCCGTGTAGTGCCCTGAGCCAAAGCCTTTCCCATGATGCATCACTACAGCAGAAAGGTCATAGGTGAAGGCTTCTCTCTGCGGCATCGGAGCGGCGTCCGAGCAACAGTATGGTTGAATATTCAGGACCTGATCAAAAGCCACGTGGACACCGATCTTCTCCCTGTGGTTCCGACCCGACCACCTGGACACATGAGAACCGTTAGGACGAGGCGGCTCAAACCGTTAGAGGGAGCGTTCACACAAACATGAACATTAGCCCATGATTTACTCTCCTCAACTCATCCTAGTGGACATGACACTCTTCTGTCAGACGAACACAATCTGAGTTATATTAATAAATGCCCTGCTCTTCCAAGCTTTCACTTTTATGATGGACAGATGCACTTTTATGATGGACAGATGCACTTTTATGATGGACAGATGCACTTTTATGATGGACAGATGCACTTTTATGATGGACGGATGCACTTTTATGATGGACAGATGCACTTTTATGATGGACAGATGCACTTTTATGATGGACAGATGCACTTTTATGATGGACGGATGCACTTTTATGATGGACGGATGCACTTTTATGATGGACGGATGCACTTTTATGATGGACGGATGCACTTTTTATGATGGACAGATGCACTTTTATGATGGACAGATGCACTTTTATGATGGACAGATGCACTTTTATGATGGACAGATGCACTTTTATGATGGACAGATGCACTTTTATGATGGACGGATGCACTTTTATGATGGACAGATGCACTTTTATGATGGACAGATGCACTTTTATGATGGACGGATGCACTTTTATGATGGACAGATGCACTTTTATGATGGACAGATGCACTTTTATGATGGACAGATGCACTTTTATGATGGACGGATGCACTTTTATGATGGACGGATGCACTTTTATGATGGACGGATGCACTTTTATGATGGACGGATGCACTTTTATGATGGACAGATGCACTTTTATGATGGACAGATGCACTTTTATGATGGACAGATGCACTTTTATGATGGACAGATGCACTTTTATGATGGACGGATGCACTTTTATGATGGACGGATGCACTTTTATGATGGACGGATGCACTTTTATGATGGACAGATGCACTTTTATGATGGACAGATGCACTTTTATGATGGACAGATGCACTTTTATGATGGACAGATGCACTTTTATGATGGACAGATGCACTTTTATGATGGACGGATGCACTTTTATGATTTTTATGATGGACGGATGCACTTTTATGATGGACAGATGCACTTTTATGATAGACAGATGCACTTTTATGATGGACGGATGCACTTTTATGATGGACGGATGCACTTTTATGATGGACAGATGCACTTTTATGATGGACAGATGCACTTTTATGATGGACGGATGCACTTTTATGATGGACGGATGCACTTTTATGATGGACGGATGCACTTTTATGATGGACGGATGCACTTTTATGATGGACGGATGCACTTTTATGATGGACGGATGCACTTTTATGATGGACGGATGCACTTTTATGATGGACGGATGCACTTTTATGATGGACGGATGCACTTTTATGATGGATAGATGCACTTTTATGATGGACAGATGCACTTTTATGATGGACGGATGCACTTTTATGATGGACGGATGCACTTTTATGATGGATAGAAGCACTTTTATGATGGACAGATGCACTTTTATGATGGACGGATGCACTTTTATGATGGACAGATGCACTTTTATGATGGATAGATGCACTTTTATGATGGATAGAAGCACTTTTATGATGGACAGATGCACTTTTATGATGGACGGATGCACTTTTATGATGGACAGATGCACTTTTATGATGGACAGATGCACTTTTATGATGGACGGATGCACTTTTATGATGGACGGATGCACTTTTATGATGGACAGATGCACTTTTATGATGGACAGATGCACTTTTATGATGGACAGATGCACTTTTATGATGGATAGAAGCACTTTTATGATGGATATATACAAACTCTGATTGTATTCATCAAGTCACCTTCATTTATACAGCGCTTTTAACAATATAGGTTGTTTCAAAGCAGCTTTACAGTGATAATAGGAAATTGTTCGTCTGACAGAAGAGTGTCATATACACTAGGATGAGTTGAGGAGAGTAAATCATGGGCTAATGTTCATTTATCGCGCTGAAACACAGGAAGGGTTGTGACTGACCGGAAGCGTTTGAGGTGCAGCCGCAGAACCTGAGGTAAACGGCAGATGAGCAACTGCTTGCAGGCCTCCGAGAGAGACAGGGGCTTGTGGGACGATTTGCGGCGCTTTCCTGAAACGGGAAAGTTTGATGTTAAATGCATTAACAACTAGAGAAGAACACTTCTTGACATCACTAAGAAAGATGCAACAATATTATCCTTTGCAATACAGTGATTGGGTGGTTGCAAGTATGCAAGCATATGCTAAGAGTTCGTGAATATGCTCTAGGGCTGAACGATATTCGATTTTAACATCGACATCGCGATGTGCGAGTGAGCGATAGTCACATCGCCGGAACATGCGATGTGACGGGGTAGTAGCACAGTAGCACCAGCGGGAGATATTACGCGCTTCATGAGGCACGCGCGCGGTCTCTTGCTCTCTTCTCCCTCTCTGCCGTGCACGTGCTGCGCGGTTTAGAGCACAGTCTCTGTCTCGCGGGCGCACTCGCTCTAGATTCCGGAGATTTTAACTAATTCGCGGGCATCAGTGAGCCGCTATCAATATGCGGGAGACTTGGGATGTCTGTATCTATAATAATATCGGCATTAGAATTATTGATTTTTCAGCTCTTGATGCTCGTGGTGGGAGCGGCGGCGCTGACAGGCGGTAAAGCTGCTGTTTAAATGTGTTCGGCTTTTCTGTTTACAGAAACATGTTCTCTAATCTGTTTAGAAGATTTAATACAAAATATATTAAAGTTTTATATCATTTTGTTTATTTCATATGATTATGATGACCAACACCACTGTTTTACTTTGGCACTTTGGCTAAGAAAAGTTGACTTAAAAGATTGTGAACCAAAATGCTTAAGTTATAAAAAATATATTTATTTTAAGTTAGGCTATATTGTTGTAAACCAATCAGGGGGTTGGTGTAAAGCTGCTGTTTTATTTAAAAATGTGTTCTGCTTTTGTGTTTACAGAAATGTTCTAATTTTGGAATAAAATATTAAGTGACCTTTTTGTCACTTGTAATGAAGCTTGCTTATTAGTGAAATTATTAATATCATGGAATGGTAATTATTGTCTTTAGCCTGGAGTTATGGCTCTCAATATCGCAATATATATCGTTGGGGAGAAAAATATCGCAATGTAATTTTTTTCCAATATCGTGCAGCCCTAATATGCTCATAGATGTATGAATGTATATATGCGTGTGTATATGGCACATATGTGGCCCTGGACAACAAAACCAGTCACATGGGTAAAAGTTGTGCATTTATGTTCACGATTGTGCTGCATTCACTCACACAAATACATGTTTTATATATTTACGGTAGGACATTTACTAAATATCTTCATGGAACATGATCTTAATATCCTCATGATTTTGGCATAAAAGAAAAATCAATAATTTTGACCCGTACGATGTATAGTTGCTATTGCCACAGATATACCCGTGCGGCTCCAGACTGGTTCTGGAATCCAGGGTCACATGATGTATTGCTGTTAAAGGTTCCCCGTTCATGTAAAGCTTAATAAGAATTGAAGACGTTACGTTACGCACTGTTGCAGAAGTTGCAGGCGTAGATGCAACCCTCCAAAGCTTCGGTCTCCGTGAACTTGGCGAGCATCTCGGACAGGGAGCAGCTCCGCTGACACGCGGCGCTAGGCTTCTCCATGCGGTGGTATCGCTCCGGGAACTCCAGAGACAGATCCCAGAACGGCTCCACCGTGTTCGACTTGCGCTTGCAGGACAGACACGTCACCTGCAGTTCAGGAACATGAGTTATAGCAGGCAACTCACCCAGCATATTATCAGATACTTGTTATAAAACTTCAATTTCGATTCCTCTGAGCGTTTCAATACGACTTTAACCCATTCGAGCGCGAGAGACTCCGTGTTATATTAGCTCTGCTAGTTGTTCTTCTATGGTGTGTTTAAACCACAGGCCAGCGCTCCGTGTGTGAGTGTTCTTCAGCCTGATGATTTCTGCTCATGATATTCACACACAGTTACATGTTCAGCAATAACACTTAATGTGAATGATATTTTGTAACCTTATTGGAATCAGAATTAGGAATCGAAATTGGACTCAGAAAGGTTAAAGCTCAAGCGCTAACGTCACCTGGCTGAGCAGCTGTCCGTGGAAGATGGTGTTGAGCACTTTGAGGACTTGTTTGGACAGTTTCCGCTGCGTGATCGGGATCAAGAAGTGTTTCTTGGGTCCGTCCGACTCCAGTTCCTGCTGGACTTTATCCAGAAGCTCGCACAAGAACTCCTGCGCGTCTTGCTGGTCGTATCCGCGAAACGCCGGAATCAGGTTCCACACGGAATGTAGCATAGCGAACGGAGACACTAGCGACCACCGACCTGACCACATGACCCGGAAGAGCGTGTGCAACTCGTGACACAACGACATCTTTTGCCGCGACGACGACCGCGGCTCTTTCGGTTGCACCAGTTCCGCCGAGCTCAAACTGGGCGGGACTAGCGTAGCGAGGGTCCTGGCTCCGCCCCCCACACCCTGTGATTGGTTAGTCTTAGCGAGGAGCTCCTCGGTCTCGCACAAGTCCAGCGTGAGGAAGCACTCCCGAAACTTCTGCAAGTGGCTCAAAACCTGAAGGATGGAGTTCATGTAGCACGTGTTCCCAAGATTGCGAAGTCCAGTGACTCCCGGCGCTAGTTTCCTGCGCCGCGCCGACTGCGACGCGTGATATCGGCGTAAACGACCCGTCTTGCGCGAAAGTGTCTTCCTGGACAGCGCCAAAAGCGACTGTTTGGGAGCCGAAGGCAGTCGTTCCGGAGGATCGCGGAACTTTCGAGGGATGAGGGCGAGCGTCGTACGGGGAGCCTGTGTTAGCAACCGCGCGCTTTTCCTCGGTGGGACGTTTGCTAGCTCTCCCAATAACCGTTTCTTGACTTCCATGCGTTGTCGTCGCTTCTCCTCGCGCTCTTGCTCTTGCTTTTCCTCACGCTTCCTCTCTTCGTCTTCCTGCCGGTTTCTCCAGCGGCGTAACGCACTTTGAAGGAGGGTTTTCCGTCGATGCCACAACGCCGTCCGCGTGGACGGACGAGACATGCTAACATCGCACGCTCTAAACCCGCCGTCGGATGTTGACGAACGCAGGGAACGCTGACCAGGGATTCGGACGGTTGATAGCGCCCCGCGGAGGAGCTTCAAGTCGCCCTCAACGTTATCGTTCAACACGTAGTCGCCGCACGCGAAACAGAAGACGGCTAGCTCACGTACATCCATGGCTAGCGGGTGCTGCGTCTGCTGGAAGTGGCTCAGGGAGTGTTCTTCCATGTAGCGACCGCACGCCACATGAGTGCACTTCAGACACGCCCACACCGACTCCGTGGTGCCGCAGTCCACGCAGCGCCACATCTGCGGGTTGAGGATCGAGTGGCCGTGGCCCAAGCGGAACCGCGCCACATGCTTACAGCGATCCATGTCTCCCAACGCGCATGAGCATTAGCAGTCAGGAACCACACGCCATGATGACTGCGCTCATCCTGAAGATAACAGAGAGAGACGTTGCTTACAAAACACAGATTATTTCAAATAAGTAACTCATTTCAAGTTTCGCATCAAACTGACCAGAGGAAAGGATGAGGGAAAGCACAATTGTGCATAAAGTAGTCTGAACAGACTCACTGTGAGAAACGGTGAGCTCCAGCATCAGAGCGCACGTGTCCTGCTGCCGTACAGTTCACAGGACTGCATAATGCCAACACACACTGCGGACGAGAAACACTATTTACACACTAAACATGAACATTCAGGTGCAATCAGTGCCATCAAGCGGTTCAGTCCTGGTCTTAGCATCATCGTCGTCCCGGAGTCTGTTCCTGAGAGAGGGATAAACTGCTTTTAAAGTATTACAAACAGGGGAAGCTCTCAGAACTTTAGCTAACGTTAATATAACGTTCCAGTAACGTTAATATAACGTTCCAGTAACGTTAATAGAACGTTCTCTCAAAGTTTTTTGAGATGTTCAAATCAAAATGTTACTACTTTTTTCAGAACATTCACAAAACATTCAAAAGTAACGTTTCATAATGTTTGAAGAATGATACAATGGAATGTTCTCTTAACGTTCGCATGACACGAAACAAACTACATTTAAAAAAAAAAAATGTTTTGAATGTTCAGAGTTGTTTTCATAACTTAGGTTAGGGCTGTAAACGATTAATCGAAAAAGTTTGTGATTACATAATATGTGTGTGTGTATTGTGTATAATTATTTTGTATATATAAATACACACACACATGCATGTATATATTTGCATTTATATACTGCATATATATTTTATATGATTTATATTTTTATATATATATATATAAAACAAATATATACATGCATGTGTGTGTGTATTTATATATACAAAATAATTATACACACAAATATATTATGTAAACACAAACTTTTATTTTGGATTCGATTAATCGCGATTAATCGTTTACAGCCCTTACTAGGCTAATATTTTTGTTAGCTTGGTGTTTGTCGTACATGTACGTTACATTTGGTGTGTATGTATTTGAGAGTGTGCAGTTGTGTTTGTATACAAGACAATGTTGTGTGCGAATGAGTGGATGTTATATGTGTGTGTTATGAGTGTGTGTGTGTCTGTCTCTGTTGTTTGAATATTTGTGTGTGTGTGTGTGTTAACCCGCTAAGTTATCTGCTCTTTAATAATGTTCTCAAAACATTAGCACAAAAACGTTCATTATACGTTTTTTAAAGAACTTTAGCTAACGTTCTGGTAAGGTTCTCTCAATGTTATGAACAAACGTTCTTCCACTAACATACAGCGCTTGTTTAAAGTTATCTGGTCTTTAATAATGTTCACTAAATGTTGGCATAAAAACGTTATTTATACATCGTTTTTTCCTAAACGTTTTTAAATCTTACTTGTAACAGAACGTTCACAGAACATTCAAAAGTAGCGTTCCATAATGTTTTGAAGAATGATACAATAGAATGTTCCATTAACGTTCGCATAACACAGAAAAAACGTTAAGACGTTTAAAAAAGAGAATGTTTAGAATGTTCAGAAATGTTTTCACAACTTAATATGTTTGTTAGCTGGGTGTTTATCGTATGTCACATCTACGCTACATTTGATCAAGTGTGTGTGTGTGTGTGTGTGTGTGTGTGTTGGAGAGTGTGCAGTTGTGTTTGTTTGTATACAAGACTGAGTCTTCAGTATTTGTGCACGTTATGTGTTCCTCTGTGTTTGTCACACAGTGTTGTGTGTGTTTATGAGTGAACGTGATATGTGTGTGTCTGTCTCTGTTGTTTGAATGTTTGTGTATGAGAGTGTGTGTGTGTGTGTGTGTGTGTGTGTGTGTGTGTGTGTGTGTGTGTGCTAACCCGCTAGCGCTACTTACAGAACAAAAGACGCTCCTCCGGGAGACACGCGGAATCTTCGGTATCGGCGGACCCGGGAGGTTCCGGTACCGGGGTTTGATCGGTGTGTGTGTGTGTGTGTTTATACCGGCGCGTGAGATCTGTTACTTTAAATCCGTTGAACAAAAACCAGTTCAAGAGCCGCAGCTACAGAATAAACTCACAGCGAAAACCCCCGATCAGCTTTTAATCGGCTCCTCCGCGCGAGTCATCCACTAAACAGCCGGTAAATGTGTTTTTGCGGAGTAAAATTACGGTAAATATTAGCGGGGTTTTTTTACACTCTCTTTCGGCTGTTATTTACCGCCATTATCCGCACGCGCGAGCTGTCACCATTTTCGCCTCAACCGAACGTGCCCAGCGCTGTCGTCACTGCGCTCTGATTGGCTGCGGAGCGATCAATCACGTAACCACCTTGTTCTGATTGGTCGACATCACGAAATTTGGCGCTTTTGAGACATTTTTAAGCCGGCTTTTCATGCGGTTGCTGAGACGTCCGTCAGGTTTTAAAGCTCCAGAGGCGGAGTCAAATGAACAGATTAACCTCGTCCAGATTATGATGTGATTTATTTTGCATTAAGATTATAAGAAATAAGTGCATATCAAGTTAATACACTGATTATATGCAAAAGATTGGGAGAAATTGCAAACAAATGCAACATATGAACTTTACAGTTAAAGTAACATACACACGTTTCTGCAATGAGGCTTTACTGGCTACCCAGCATGCTTTGCGACTGTAGTTAAATCAGATCGAGACCAGAGTTTGAACTGCCTGAGATTGTAAAATTCAGTGAAGGGTTTTGGGGTATTCATAGTCATTATAGTTTACCATTTATAGTGTTGGCTTGTCTGATATTGTGTTATGGCAAGATTCGTGTTTAGTTATAGATAAAACTATCTTAACACGAATATTCGTTTACACTTTGTGTACACAATGCAATTTGTCATTGTTACAGTGTAATTATATATTTAAGTACTGAGTAATAATAATGAACTACATGTACTTACTATAGGGTTAGGGTAGGATTCGGTTGAGGGTTACGTAGTTGTGTGTAATTATGCATAATTATACATGATATAATTATAATTAATACATGTAACAAGGACACAGTCAAATAAAGTGTTACCGAATATTCATGCTTTGTCTTCTAAAATGGGCTTCATAAAGGAAGATTCTGTGATTATTGGGTTAATGTTAAACAAATTCTGTTATAAAAGACATACTATGTACTTGAACTTCATACCTGTCCTGTCAGGTGTGGAATCATGCTAATTTTAAGCTCGTATTTTATACAAGGCTGATTGCATGTGAATTGGAATCTATCCAGTGTGTTTTGCTCATGCATATTCAAATAAATTTTAATTTACTAGCCAATTATCTGTGCCTTCATCTGTTCTGCATCTGTTAAATGCAAATGTGGTATTCCTGTTCAGACATCAAAGCTGACATTCTTCAAGCCAAGTCATTATTTTAAACTAAATCTGACCAAATCTAAGGCGTTTTGTACAAAGTAAAACAACTGTTAGCAATTGAATCTCTTAATCAATTGAACAAATTGTTGTACAAAACCAGAACCAGTTTAAACATGCCTAATGGTGGCTTTTACTAAACAAATGGCAAATGTTTTCATTAAAGTGGAATAATTTAAAGGGAAATCTTCAACTTATTACTTACCATTACGGAAGCGTCTATATTTTTGTCGTTTTATTAATGTGTATGGCTTGTTTTGTGTGTTTTAAGAGGGGTTGATAAATATCACTCTCTTTGTTTAGTGGCAAATCACTTTTATGACGTAAGAAAGTCTTGTGTGTTGAAATGACTTCTGATACACCCTCCGAAGTACTGTTCAAAACAATTCTACCAGAACATTGATTTACATTAGTGCTGGGCAGCGATTCATCGAATCCAAAATAAAAGTTTGTGTTTACATAATATATAATTATTTTGTATATATAAACACACACACACGTGCATGTACATTTTTAATAATTTTTATTTATTTATATATAAAATATTTATGTATATACATGCAAATATCTCTTAAATATATATATATATATATATACATGTATATGTGTGTGTACTTATATATACAAAATAACTATGCACAGTCCACAAACATTATGTAAACAAAAACTTTGATTTTGGATCATTGCACGGCCCTAATTTTAATACAACGATTGCAATTCAAAGTACGGCAAACTGTTTATTTTACAAATTCCAATGTACACATAGAAAATAAGCATCCACAACTAAAATAATATACAAACACAATAGAAACGAGAAATGTTCTCTCAGGAGTGTCTGTGTCTCTCAAACAATCTCTCGTTATCTTGCGTCGGGTTAAGGATTATCGCAGGTTTCATCGTCGGGTTCAAGATCATCGCCGGGTTGAAGATTATCGCAGGTTTCATCGTCGGGTTGAAGATTATCGCAGGTTTCATCGTCAGGTTGAAGATTATCGCAGGTTTCATCGCAGGTTTCATCGTCGGGTTGAAGATTATCGCAGGTTTCATCGTCAGGTTGAAGATTATCGCAGGTTTCATCGCAGGTTTCATCGTCGGGTTGAAGATTATCACAGGTTTCATCGCAGGTATCATCGTCAGGTTGAAGATTATCGCAGGTTTCATCGTCAGGTTGAAGATTATCGCAGGTTTCATCGTCAGGTTGAAGATTATCGCAGGTTTCATCGTCGGGTTGAAGATTATCGCAGGTTTCATCGTCAGGTTGAAGATTATCGCAGGTTTTAGCGTCGGGTTGAAGATTAACGCAGGTTTCATCGCAGGTTTCATCGTCGGGTTGGAGATTATCGCAGGTTTCATCGTCGGGTTGAAGATTATCGCAGGTTTCATCGTCGGGTTGAAGATTATCGCAGGTTTCATCGTCGGGTTGAAGATTATCGCAGGTTTCATCGTCGGGTTGAAGATTATCGCAGGTTTCATCGTCGGGTTGAAGATTATCGCAGGTTTCATCGTCAGGTTAAAGATTATCGCAGGTTTCATCGTCGGGTTGAAAATTATCGCAGGTTTCATCGTCGGGTTGGAGATTATCGCAGGTTTCATCGTCGGGTTGGAGATTATCGCAGGTTTCATCGTCGGGTTGAAGATTATCGCAGGTTTCATCGTCAGGTTGAAGATTATCGCAGGTTTCATCGTCAGGTTGAAGATTATCGCAGGTTTTAGCGTCGGGTTGAAGATTAACGCAGGTTTCATCGCAGGTTTCATCGTCGGGTTGGAGATTATCGCAGGTTTCATCGTCGGGTTGAAGATTATCGCAGGTTTCATCGTCGGGTTGAAGATTATCGCAGGTTTCATCGTCGGGTTGAAGATTATCGCAGGTTTCATCGTCGGGTTGAAGATTATCGCAGGTTTCATCGTCGGGTTGAAGATTATCGCAGGTTTCATCGTCGGGTTGAAGATTATCGCAGGTTTTCATCGCAGGTTTCATCGTCGGGTTGAAGATTATCGCAGGTTTCATCGCAGGTTTCATCGCAGGTTTTCATCGCAGGTTTTAGCGTCGGGTTGAAGATTATCGCAGGTTTCATCGTCGGGTTGAAGATTATCGCAGGTTTCATCGTCGGGTTGAAGATTATCGCAGGTTTCATCGTCGGGTTGAAGATTATCGCAGGTTTCATCGTCGGGTTGAAGATTATCGCAGGTCTCATCGCAGGTTTCATCGTCAGGTTCAGGTTTCATCGTACGCCGCTGCCGGGCAGCACCTGCTGCTTGCGCACTCTGCCGAAGAGCTCCAGGTACTGGCTCATGGTGTCCATGCAGTCCACCGGCACGCTCAGACCCTCGGCTTTACTGGTGAACACCGTGGGCAGCTCGGGAGTGTTGGAGCCCAGGAAGCTCTGCATGAACTCCTTCATGAGGTTCCAGCAGTCCCCGGGGATCACACACGCACAGTACTCCACCTGCACACACACACGCACACACACACACACACACACACACGCACGCACACGCACGCACACACACGCACACACACACACGCACACACACACACACACACACGCACGCACACACGCACACACACACACACGCACGCACGCACACACACACACACACGCACGCGCACGCACACACACACACACACGCACGCACGCACGCACGCACACACACACACACACACACACACACGCGCACGCGCACGCACACACGCACACACACACACACACACACGCACACACACACACACGCACGCACGCACACACACACGCACACACGTTTCTGCTCGGATTAATCAGAAAAGACAACGGGTTTATTCACAGCTTGACAGACAAACAATTCTGGTAATTCACAACACATATATACGTACGCACATGGATTTCGGTGTAAATTCGTACACATCGTCGTACGATAACGCAAGTTTCACGGCTCGAGCTTTAAGTTGGCATTTCTTTCGCTGTATTTGATGAAATATTTATGTATTCTATTTCATTTTAACACGAAGGCTAAGCTATCCTGTCACTGACTGCGTCCCCCTCCAGTGGGTGTAGTCCGCAGAGTAATTGCGTGACTATTTTGAATCATTTTGCGAATTAATTGATTTCGTTTAAAAAAATTTTTTTAAAGATGGTAAAAAAAATTTCCCAAAAAATGTGCTTCTTCGAGCAATGTCTTTTTTTGGGGCGTATTTATTTTTAGTTGTTCCTACGTGTTTTTTTCCGTAAATCTGAAATAAACGTCAGTAAGAGAATTCGTGTGTCAAATTCGTGCGTCCGCACACTTAGTGAATGAAAGTGATTTTAGCGTTTGTTTTCAGTTGTTTGGGAAAAAAATTGTACATTTTAAATATATGTTAGTGAGAGATTTACTTCTGAATCATGATTTGATCGTAGAAAAAGTTAACGTAGATTTTACATACAAATTCATGCGTCCGCGCACTTAGTGAATACAAGTGATTTTTGCGTTTGTTTTCAGTTGTTTTTACGTTTTTTCCATAAATTTAAAATAAAACGTTAGTGCTAGAGTTTGTGTCCACACACTAAGTGAACGAAAGTAAATTTTGGCTTTTGTTTTTAATTGTTTCTAAAAAAAAATCCTTAAATTTTAAATAAATGTTAGTACTTTTGTGTTTGTTTTCAGTTGTTTCTAAGTTTTTCCGTAAATTTTAAATAATCATTAGTATAAGAGTTCGTGTGTCAAACTCGTGCGTCCGCACACTAAGTGATTTTTGCGTTTGTTTTTACGTATTCAGTTGTTTTTACGTTTTTACGTAGATTCGAATTAAACGTTAGTTTGTGCGTCCGCACACTTCGTGAATGAGCGCCACTGAGCGCGAAACAAACCTCGACTGAAATGCCTCTAGCGCTGGAGCTCATGGCGACGGTGCCGATCTTCACCAGGAAGTCGCAGTAACGATAACGGACACCGCGACTCTCCACTTTATGGCCTTTAGCGTTCTGGAAGTGACTCTTGAGTTTCACCATCAGGACGTCAAAGTTAGCGTCGGCGCTGAGCCCCGGTCCGCCCTCGAACAGAGCCATGCAGCTCAGCGGCGTCTCCGAGTTGTGCATCACGTACAGCAGCTTACTCGGCTGACCTGCGAGAGAGAGAGAGTGATGTACAGCCGCCATGGTGATATACAGTGCGGTTTCCATGGTAACACGCGGCGGTGTGAGCCGGTTACCGGTGGCGTTTCCCGTAGCGTGGTACGTCTCGCAGTCGACCCAGAAGTTTCCCTGTTTAACGGCTCCCAGTTGCTCCAGCTTCTTATGCAGAATATCCACCGTCTGCTGAACGCTCTTGCCCTCGGACACGGGCACCTGACACACACTGACACACACATCAGTCAACACACACTCACTGACACACACATCAGTCAACACACACTCACTGACACACACATCAGTCAACACACACTCACTGACACACACATCAGTCAACACACACTCACTGACACACACATCAGTCAACACACACACACTGACACACACATCAGTCAACACACACTCACTGACACACACATCAGTCAACACACACTCACTGACACACACATCAGTCAACACACACTCACTGACACACACCTCAGTCAACACACACACACTGACACACACATCAGTCAACACACACTCACTGACACACACATCAGTCAACACACACTCACTGACACACACATCAGTCAACACACACTCACTGACACACACCTCAGTCAACACACACTCACTGACACACACTGACACACACCTCAGTCAACACACACTCACTGACACACACATCAGTCAACACACACTCACTGACACACACATCAGTCAACACACACACACTGACACACACATCAGTCAACACACACTCACTGACACACACATCAGTCAACACACACTCACTGACACACACATCAGTCAACACACACTCACTGACACACACCTCAGTCAACACACACTCACTGACACACACTGACACACACCTCAGTCAACACACACTCACTGACACACACATCAGTCAACACACACTCACTGACACACACATCAGTCAACACACACACACTGACACACACATCAGTCAACACACTACACACTGACACACACATCAGTCAACACACACACACTGACACACACATCAGTCAACACACACTCACTGACACACACCTCAGTCAACACACACTCACTGACACACACCTCAGTCAACACACACTCACTGACACACACTGACACACACCTCAGTCAACACACACTCACTGACACACACATCAGTCAACACACACTCACTGACACACACATCAGTCAACACACACACACTGACACACACATCAGTCAACACACTACACACTGACACACACATCAGTCAACACACTACACACTGACACACACATCAGTCAACACACTACACACTGACACACACCTCAGTCAACACACACTCACTGACACACACATCAGTCAACACACACTCACTGACACACACATCAGTCAACACACACACACTGACACACACATCAGTCAACACACTACACACTGACACACACATCAGTCAACACACTACACACTGACACACACATCAGTCAACACACACACACTGACACACACATCAGTCAACACACACTCACTGACACACACATCAGTCAACACACACTCACTGACACACACATCAGTCAACACACACACACTGACACACACATCAGTCAACACACTACACACTGACACACACATCAGTCAACACACTACACACTGACACACACATCAGTCAACACACACACACTGACACACACATCAGTCAACACACTACACACTGACACACACATCAGTCAACACACTACACACTGACACACACATCAGTCAACACACACTCACTGACACACACATCAGTCAACACACTACACACTGACACACACCTCAGTCAACACACACACACTGACACACACATCAGTCAACACACACTCACTGACACACACCTCAGTCAACACACTACACACTGACACACACATCAGTCAACACACACTCACTGACACACACATCAGTCAACACACTACACACTGACACACACCTCAGTCAACACACACACACTGACACACACATCAGTCAACACACACTCACTGACACACACATCAGTCAACACACACTCACTGACACACACATCAGTCAACACACTACACACTGACACACACATCAGTCAACACACTACACACTGACACACACCTCAGTCAACACACACTCACTGACACACACCTCAGTCAACACACACTCACTGACACACACATCAGTCAACACACACTCACTGACACACACATCAGTCAACACACTACACACTGACACACACATCAGTCAACACACTACACACTGACACACACATCAGTCAACACACACTCACTGACACACACATCAGTCAACACACTACACACTGACACACACATCAGTCAACACACACTCACTGACACACACATCAGTCAACACACTACACACTGACACACACATCAGTCAACACACTACACACTGACACACACATCAGTCAACACACACTCACTGACACACACATCAGTCAACACACTACACACTGACACACACATCAGTCAACACACTACACACTGACACACACCTCAGTCAACACACACTCACTGACACACACATCAGTCAACACACACTCACTGACACACACATCAGTCAACACACACTCACTGACACACACCTCAGTCAACACACACACACTGACACACACCTCAGTCAACACACACTCACTGACACACACATCAGTCAACACACACTCACTGACACACACATCAGTCAACACACTACACACTGACACACACATCAGTCAACACACTACACACTGACACACACATCAGTCAACACACACTCACTGACACACACCTCAGTCAACACACTACACACTGACACACACATCAGTCAACACACTACACACTGACACACACATCAGTCAACACAC
This sequence comes from Phoxinus dragarum, assembly GCA_033366665.1. Classification (NCBI taxonomy): domain Eukaryota; kingdom Metazoa; phylum Chordata; class Actinopteri; order Cypriniformes; family Leuciscidae; genus Phoxinus; species Phoxinus dragarum. Next base: position 39,474 of record JARPMJ010002887.1, on the reverse strand, counting down.
TACACACTGACACACACATCAGTCAACACACTACACACTGACACACACATCAGTCAACACACACTCACTGACACACACATCAGTCAACACACTACACACTGACACACACATCAGTCAACACACTACACACTGACACACACATCAGTCAACACACACTCACTGACACACACATCAGTCAACACACACTCACTGACACACACCTCAGTCAACACACTACACACTGACACACACATCAGTCAACACACTACACACTGACACACACATCAGTCAACACACTACACACTGACACACACATCAGTCAACACACACTCACTGACACACACATCAGTCAACACACACACACATCAGTCAACACACACTCACTGACACACACATCAGTCAACACACACTCACTGACACACACATCAGTCAACACACACTCACTGACACACACATCAGTCAACACACTACACACTGACACACACATCAGTCAACACACTACACACTGACACACACATCAGTCAACACACTACACACTGACACACACATCAGTCAACACACTACACACTGACACACACCTCAGTCAACACACTACACACTGACACACACATCAGTCAACACACTACACACTGACACACACATCAGTCAACACACACTCACAGACACACACATCAGTCAACACACACTCACTGACACACACATCAGTCAACACACACTCACTGACACACACATCAGTCAACACACACTCACTGACACACACCTCAGTCAACACACACTCACTGACACACACCTCAGTCAACACACACTCACTGACACACACCTCAGTCAACACACACTCACTGACACACACATCAGTCAACACACACTCACTGACACACACATCAGTCAACACACTACACACTGACACACACATCAGTCAACACACACTCACAGACACACACATCAGTCAACACACTACACACTGACACACACATCAGTCAACACACTACACACTGACACACACATCAGTCAACACACACACACTGACACACACATCAGTCAACACACTACACACTGACACACACATCAGTCAACACACACTCACAGACACACACATCAGTCAACACACACTCACTGACACACACCTCAGTCAACACACACTCACTGACACACACATCAGTCAACACACACTCACTGACACACACATCAGTCAACACACTACACACTGACACACACATCAGTCAACACACACACACTGACACACACATCAGTCAACACACTACACACTGACACACACATCAGTCAACACACTACACACTGACACACACATCAGTCAACACACACTCACTGACACACACATCAGTCAACACACTACACACTGACACACACATCAGTCAACACACACACACTGACACACACATCAGTCAACACACACTCACTGACACACACATCAGTCAACACACACTCACTGACACACACATCAGTCAACACACTACACACTGACACACACATCAGTCAACACACACACACTGACACACACATCAGTCAACACACTACACACTGACACACACATCAGTCAACACACTACACACTGACACACACATCAGTCAACACACTACACACTGACACACACCTCAGTCAACACACTACACACTGACACACACATCAGTCAACACACACACACTGACACACACATCAGTCAACACACACTCACTGACACACACCTCAGTCAACACACACTCACTGACACACACATCAGTCAACACACACTCACTGACACACACATCAGTCAACACACTACACACTGACACACACATCAGTCAACACACTACACACTGACACACACATCAGTCAACACACACTCACAGACACACACATCAGTCAACACACACTCACTGACACACACCTCAGTCAACACACACATCAGTCAACACACACTCACTGACACACACATCAGTCAACACACTACACACTGACACACACATCAGTCAACACACACTCACTGACACACATCAGTCAACACACTACACACTGACACACACCTCAGTCAACACACTACACACTGACACACACATCAGTCAACACACTACACACTGACACACACATCAGTCAACACACACTCACTGACACACACATCAGTCAACACACTACACACTGACACACACATCAGTCAACACACACACACTGACACACACATCAGTCAACACACACTCACTGACACACACATCAGTCAACACACACTCACTGACACACACATCAGTCAACACACACTCACTGACACACACCTCAGTCAACACACACTCACTGACACACACATCAGTCAACACACACTCACTGACACACACATCAGTCAACACACACTCACTGACACACACATCAGTCAACACACACTCACTGACACACACCTCAGTCAACACACACTCACTGACACACACTGACACACACCTCAGTCAACACACACTCACTGACACACACATCAGTCAACACACACTCACTGACACACACATCAGTCAACACACTACACACTGACACACACCTCAGTCAACACACACTCACTGACACACACATCAGTCAACACACACTCACTGACACACATATCAGTCAACACACACTCACTGACACACACCTCAGTCAACACACACTCACTGACACACACATCAGTCAACACACTACACACTGACACACACCTCAGTCAACACACACTCACTGACACACACATCAGTCAACACACTACACACTGACACACACATCAGTCAACACACACTCACTGACACACACCTCAATCACTACACACTCACTGACACACACATCAGTCAACACACTACACACTGACACACACATCAGTCAACACACTACACACTGACACACACATCAGTCAACACACACTCACTGACACACACATCAGTCAACACACTACACACTGACACACACATCAGTCAACACACTACACACTGACACACACATCAGTCAACACACTACACACTGACACACACATCAGTCAACACACACTCACTGACACACACATCAGTCAACACACTACACACTGACACACACATCAGTCAACACACTACACACTGACACACACATCAGTCAACACACACTCACAGACACACACATCAGTCAACACACACTCACTGACACACACATCAGTCAACACACACTCACTGACACACACCTCAATCACTACACACTCATAGCCAAATCTGTTTTTCATACACTACCAGTTTAAAGTTTGGGATCGGTAAGATTTTTTATGTTTTTAAAAGTGTCTTCTGCTCATCAAGACTGCATTTATTTGATTGAAAATACAAAACCGTAATATTGTGAAATATTATTATAATGTTCTATGTGAATATATAGTAAAGTGTAATTTATTCCTGTGATCAAAGATGATAAATCATCAGCTATTCATCAAAGAATCCTGAAATAAAAATGTAAATAACTGTTTTCAACACTGATAATAATCATAAATGTGTCTTGAGCATCAGATCATCATATTACACTGATTTCTGGAGGATCATGTGACACTGAAGACTGGAGTAATGATGATAAACTCAGCTTTGATCACAGGAATAAATTACACTTTACTGTATATTCACATAGAGAACTGATGATCTACATTATAATAATATTTCACTGTTTTACTGTGTTTTTAATCAAATAAATGCAGCCTTGATGAGCAGCTTCTTTTAAAAACATTACAAATCTGACCGATCCCAAACTTATGAACGGTAACGGTAGTGTATATACAAAATAAACGAGATATTGAAGAGCTTTGTTTCTTTCCAAAGCCTCACAGTGGATTCAGCACAACACTAAATATAATAACAGTTTAATCAGAACCAGATTACTCAAAACGACAGGTAAAATCAACATTTATTAAACAATAATATAAAAACAAAAGTGTTTCTCACCACGTTACACCCATTGCTTTGCAGCAAACTCCCGCGAGCCAGTGTTTACTTCCGGATCAACCCGGCGTTCGCGAATAACACAAAATCAGTTTAAAGTGGGGAATTTTTAATAGGATGGTACATAAATATCCGTAATTATCTATATATCAATAAAATGATCGCAAATGCCTCGAAACGTCGGTTGAGAGCAGCACCGATCACGTGACCGGAAGTAAACAGTGTAAATCAGCGCTGGTCCGAGATCAGCTGTTATGTGAACGAGATTCTTTTTCTTTTCTTTATTGCAGAATCGACATACAAAAATAAGACACTTCCATTGAGACTAACACAGAGTTTAAATTTAAGAAGGAAAAAAAGAAGAAAGGATGAAGACAAACAGACATCAAAGAAAAATATATACATCTCCTTATTTCCTGAAGATGACAATTTTCTAATAATTTTTTCCCATTTATTTCTATTTATTTGTATACATTTATCGTATGCTGTATTGCTTTAAGAATAACATTTTTGAGTAGATTTTCTCTTACTGTATGTACTTTACTGCCTTGCTTTACCTTGAGTTACTTATCCTATTTTGTGTGTGTGATCTTGTGATCTTTGTTCAATAGAAATAAAATAAGAATAAATAAAGAGTAGCGCTCGCTCCATTCACCTGATCTCAGATCAGCCGCACACACACACACACACACACACACACACTCACACACACAGCGCCATTTTCTTCCGGTCAGACACACGTGTGTTCGGCGCGCCGCTGCGTGTCATGAGCTGAGGCAGATATCATAATAATAATAATAATATTAATTCATCACCATGCCGAAGGTGAAGAGGAGTAGCAGAAGCGGGCCGTGCTCCGGCGTGTCTCTGGCCGACCAGATCCTGCAGGGCGACTCGGTTCGGGCCAGCGGGCGCGTGAAGAGCCGGAGCCGGACTCTGGAGGAGGAGCAGGAGTATGTGGACGAGAAGCTGTCCAGAAAGATCCTCCAGCAGGCCCGAATACAGCAGGACGAGCTGCAGACTGAGCTGGGACTCCCAGCAGAACCCAAGAGACAGCCCGCTACTCGACTGGGTGAGTGAACCTAGAACCAGCACACACAGATTACTGTAGGCATGGTACCAGTGGGGCTCGAACATAAACTACTTTACATTAAAGGTGACATACTTTCACAAGATGTAATATACATCTATGGTGTCCTCAGAATGTGTCTGTGAAATTTCAGCTCATAATACCCCCAGTTTATTATAGCTTGTCAAATTTGCCCGTTTTTGGGTGATGTCCCTTTAAATGTCCCTTCAGAAACTCCGGCAATACCAGAACACACCGATCTCACTCCTCCAGAATCCCAGAGTAACCAGTAGCGAGCGCAGCCGTACGGAGAGACTCAGAGTTTCTGGATGTTAGTGGAGATGTTTGTGTAGTTGTCTGTGGAGTTACACTGATCATCTCATCATCATGTTGAACTCTTACACAAGTGTCCACAGCGAAATCTGATCGGCTTATTTTTGACATGCTTGCAGAGAAAGGCTCACCAGAACAAAGTTACTGGGTTCCACTTTTCACATTTTCTGTGTTAGAAGCACCGGGACCCGATTATCGCACTTCCACACGGGAAAAATCGTCTTATTTTCATGATATGTCCCTTTAAAACATACCCAGTCCTCGACTCACTCCGAGCAGGATTGATCGGGGCCGAAGACAGCGCACCTTTTGATTCCAGGGGAGTGATGCCCCACACGGGTCACGGCACCAAATGTAAAGCCGTGTTTCCACCGCGGGAACTTTCCCCAGGAACTGGGAACTGTGGGCTGCGCGGCGGCAGAAGAGACTCATAGACCCGCATGTTAATCTCCTCAACTCTACAGCAGAACACACATGTTCACAGTCTGGAGCTAGAAGTGCTTCTGCTCTATAGAGCTGATGTTGCTCATCATGACGACTGTGAGGGGGGTTATAACTCATCCGCTTAAATTATATTAAGCCTTACAGTTCTGCATAATTAAGGGCGTGGCCACTTGAGTGACAGGTGTATTGCCGCTGATGTCACTACAAGCCATTTGTCTGCTAGCGTTAGCGTCACGTCAGCTAATCTGCCCCGCCGCTCATGTTCGTTTATCCGCGAGTGACGCGCGGCCAAGATGGCGACGGCCGGCTCCGCCCACTCTGGGCTTCAGAAACGCTACGGTGACGTCACACACACTACGCCAGTGTTCACACAGTCTATGGTTTTAACACGCACCGCTCTCACTCATATAAAGTGTATGTGAGCACAGGACCTGCAGTATCAGTGACGCACCGTGTGTTTCGTGTGTTTCAGGCGCGGGGCGCAGACGATGCAGACTCGGACGAGGAGTGGCCGGCTCTGGGGCATCATGTGGAGGAGAGCCGAGAGCTGGACGTGGACCCGGAGGACGAGAAGGCCATCGAGATGTTCATGAACAAGAACCCGCCACTCCGGTGAGTGTGTGTGTGTGTGTGTGTGTGTGTGTGTGTGTGTGTGTGTGTGAGAGTGTGTGTGGACCCGGAGGACGAGAAGGCCATCGAGATGTTCATGAACAAGAACCCGCCGCTCCGGTGAGTGTGTGTGCGTGTGTGTGTGTGTGTGTGTGTGTGTGTGTGTGTGTGTGTGTGTGTGTGTGTGTGTGTGTGCTAACATGAGCTTTCCCAGTTTGCTTCCCAGGGAAAGCAAGAACTGATAAGAATGTAAATATGTGCCTCGAAATGCAATGTAAGTCTCTTTAGATAAAAGCGTGTGTGTGTGTGTGTGTGTGTGTGTGTGTGTGTGTGTGTGTGTGTGTGTGTGTGTGTGTGTGACAGGCGCACGCTAGCCGACATCATCATGGAGAAGATCACGGAGAAGCAGACGGAAGTGGGCACTGTGATGTCGGAGGTGTCCGGACGAGCCGATCCTCAACTGGACCCTCGAGTCGTGCAGGTGTACAGAGGCGTTAGCAAGGTGCGCTAGCCTAGCCTTTTACCCACAATGCTACACTGTACAAAACTAATCATGAGTCTTATAGTTTTCATTTAAAACAAAGATGGTAACGCTTTACAATTAGTTAATGTATTAACTAACATGAACTAACTATGAGCAATACATTAGTTTCAGTATTTATTAATGTTAGTTATGTTAGTTAATAATCCAGCTGTTCATGTTAGTTCACAGCGCAGTAACTAATGTTCACAAACACAACTGTTGGAGCCATTATGTTAAAATATATTTAGTTTGAGACACTAGAGGGCGTATGAGTAATTTGAGTGTACTTAAGCCAGGTAATGATGAGCTTCAGGTGTGCATATGGAAGGTCAAACAAACCTTTTGAGTTTTGTAATGTGCAAACTGTGCTCATGCCCAACAGTTTGTTCTATTTTGGTTTGTTAGTAATACGTAAAAGTTTGCAGTATTTATTTTTTCGTTTTATATTTTATTTGCAATGCCCATGGACAATAAACGGATTTGGCATATCCGAATTTAATTTCAAGGAATGGAAAATGAATTTATTTAATGCAAGGCTAAGCACGCGTCAGAGAAAGCATTTGCGTCCCTACATCAGTGAGTGTTGAAATGTAATATTAACACAGATTAATAAATGCTGGAGAAGTATTGCTCATGTTATCTAAGGTAGTAACTAATGAACTTAATTGTAAAGTGTTACCAAAAATGATAAGGTGATAATTAAAAAATATAGTGTATATTTTGTTCATAAGATTCAGTGTGATCTAGAATATATTGAGAACATTGCACTGATAACCCCAGAGATACATTTCCCTAATTTATTCTAAGGAAACACACAGTTTTGAGGAAAACTGAGGAAAAGCTCCATGTATATTATAAGAGAATGGTCTCAAACGGGTCCTCTGTGGAGTGACTTATGCCTGGTTCAGATTACACGATTTTGGCACGATTCGTTTGGCGTAGGGCGTCGTGGGGATCCGTAAACGACAACGGGCGTCGGGACGCAAGATTTGATCGTTTCATCTCGTATAGTGTGTCATAGTGGACGACAACCTAAGTGTGTGTGCTAGTGAGTGTGTGTGCTAGTGAGTGTGTGTGCTAGTGAGTGTGTGTGCTAGTGAGTGTGTGTGCTAGTGAGTGTGTGTGCTAGTGAGTGTGTGTGCTAGTGAGTGTGTGTGCTAGTGAGTGTGTGTGCTAGTGAGTGTGTGTGCTAGTGAGTGTGTGTGCTAGTGAGTGTGTGTGCCAGTGAGTGTGGTGTGCTAGTGAGTGTGTGTGCTAGTGAGTGTGTGTGCTAGTGAGTGTGTGTGCTAGTGAGTGTGTGTGCTAGTGAGTGTGTGTGCTAGTGAGTGTGTGTGCTAGTGAGTGTGTGTGCCAGTGAGTGTGTGTGTGCTAGTGAGTGTGTGTGCTAGTGAGTGTGTGTGCTAGTGAGTGTGTGTGCTAGTGAGTGTGTGTGCTAGTGAGTGTGTGTGCTAGTGAGTGTGTGTGCCAGTGAGTGTGTGTGTGCTAGTGAGTGTGTGTGCTAGTGAGTGTGTGTGCTAGTGAGTGTGTGTGCTAGTGAGTGTGTGTGCTAGTGAGTGTGTGTGCTAGTGAGTGTGTGTGCTAGTGAGTGTGTGTGCCAGTGAGTGTGTGTGCTAGTGAGTGTGTGTGCTAGTGAGTGTGTGTGCTAGTGAGTGTGTGTGCTAGTGAGTGTGTGTGCTAGTGAGTGTGTGTGCTAGTGAGTGTGTGTGCTAGTGAGTGTGTGTGCCAGTGAGTGTGTGTGTGCTAGTGAGTGTGTGTGCTAGTGAGTGTGTGTGCTAGTGAGTGTGTGTGCTAGTGAGTGTGTGTGCTAGTGAGTGTGTGTGCTAGTGAGTGTGTGTGCCAGTGAGTGTGTGTGTGCTAGTGAGTGTGTGTGCTAGTGAGTGTGTGTGCTAGTGAGTGTGTGTGCTAGTGAGTGTGTGTGCTAGTGAGTGTGTGTGCTAGTGAGTGTGTGTGCTAGTGAGTGTGTGTGCCAGTGAGTGTGTGTGTGCTAGTGAGTGTGTGTGCTAGTGAGTGTGTGTGCTAGTGAGTGTGTGTGCTAGTGAGTGTGTGTGCTAGTGAGTGTGTGTGCTAGTGAGTGTGTGTGCTAGTGAGTGTGTGTGCTAGTGAGTGTGTGTGCTAGTGAGTGTGTGTGCTAGTGAGTGTGTGTGTGTGCTAGTGAGTGTGTGTGCTAGTGAGTGTGTGTGCTAGTGAGTGTGTGTGCTAGTGAGTGTGTGTGCTAGTGAGTGTGTGTGCTAGTGAGTGTGTGTGCTAGTGAGTGTGTGTGCTAGTGAGTGTGTGTGCTAGTGAGTGTGTGTGCTAGTGAGTGTGTGTGCTAGTGAGTGTGTGTGCTAGTGAGTGTGTGTGCTAGTGAGTGTGTGCGCTAGTGAGTGTGTGCGCTAGTGAGTGTGTGCGCTAGAGAGTGTGTGCGCTAGAGTGTGTGCGCTAGTGAGTGTGTGCGCTAGTGAGTGTGTGCGCTAGTGAGTGTGTGCGCTAGTGAGTGTGTGCGCTAGTGAGTGTGTGCGCTAGTGAGTGTGTGCGCTAGTGAGTGTGTGCGCTAGTGAGTGTGTGCGCTAGTGAGTGTGTGCGCTAGTGAGTGTGTGCGCTAGTGAGTGTGTGCGCTAGTGAGTGTGTGCGCTAGTGAGTGTGTGCGCTAGTGAGTGTGTGCGCTAGAGAGTGTGTGCGCTAGTGAGTGTGTGCGCTAGTGAGTGTGTGCGCTAGTGAGTGTGTGCGCTAGTGAGTGTGTGCGCTAGTGAGTGTGTGCGCTAGTGAGTGTGTGCGCTAGTGAGTGTGTGCGCTAGTGAGTGTGTGCGCTAGTGAGTGTGTGCGCTAGTGAGTGTGTGCGCTAGTGAGTGTGTGCGCTAGTGAGTGTGTGCGCTAGTGAGTGTGTGCGCTAGTGAGTGTGTGCGCTAGTGAGTGTGTGCGCTAGTGAGTGTGTGTGTGCTAGTGAGTGTGTGTGTGCTAGAGAGTGTGTGTGCTAGTGAGTGTGTGTGCTAGTGAGTGTGTGTGCTAGTGAGTGTGTGTGCTAGTGAGTGTGTGTGCTAGTGAGTGTGTGTGCTAGTGAGTGTGTGTGCTAGTGAGTGTGTGTGCTAGTGAGTGTGTGTGCTAGTGAGTGTGTGTGCTAGTGAGTGTGTGTGCTAGTGAGTGTGTGTGCTAGTGAGTGTGTGTGCTAGTGAGTGTGTGTGCTAGGGAGTGTGTGTGCTAGGGAGTGTGTGTGCTAGTGAGTGTGTGTGTGCTAGTGAGTGTGTGTGTGCTAGTGAGTGTGTGTGCTAGTGAGTGTGTGTGTGCTAGTGAGTGTGTGTGCTAGAGAGTGTGTGTGCTAGTGAGTGTGTGTGCGCTAGTGAGTGTGTGTGCGCTAGTGAGTGTGTGCGCTAGTGAGTGTGTGCGCTAGTGAGTGTGTGCGCTAGTGAGTGTGTGCGCTAGTGAGTGTGTGTGCTAGTGAGTGTGTGTGCTAGTGAGTGTGTGCTAGTGAGTGTGTGTGCTAGTGAGTGTGTGTGCTAGTGAGTGTGTGTGCTAGTGAGTGTGTGTGTGCTAGTGAGTGTGTGTGCTAGTGAGTGTGTGTGTGCTAGTGAGTGTGTGTGTGCTAGTGAGTGTGTGTGTGCTAGTGAGTGTGTGTGTGCTAGTGAGTGTGTGTGCTAGTGAGTGTGTGTGCTAGTGAGTGTGTGTGCTAGTGAGTGTGTGTGCTAGTGAGTGTGTGTGCTAGTGAGTGTGTGCGCTAGTGAGTGTGTGCGCTAGTGAGTGTGGTGCGCTAGTGAGTGTGTGCGCTAGTGAGTGTGTGCGCTAGTGAGTGTGTGCGCTAGTGAGTGTGTGCGCTAGTGAGTGTGTGCGCTAGTGAGTGTGTGCGCTAGTGAGTGTGTGCGCTAGTGAGTGTGTGCGCTAGTGAGTGTGTGCGCTAGTGAGTGTGTGCGCTAGTGAGTGTGTGCGCTAGTGAGTGTGTGCGCTAGTGAGTGTGTGCGCTAGGGAGTGTGTGCGCTAGTGAGTGTGTGCGCTAGAGAGTGTGTGCGCTAGTGAGTGTGTGCGCTAGTGAGTGTGTGCGCTAGTGAGTGTGTGCGCTAGTGAGTGTGTGCGCTAGTGAGTGTGTGCGCTAGTGAGTGTGTGCGCTAGTGAGTGTGTGCGCTAGTGAGTGTGTGCGCTAGTGAGTGTGTGCGCTAGTGAGTGTGTGCGCTAGTGAGTGTGTGCGCTAGTGAGTGTGTGCGCTAGTGAGTGTGTGCGCTAGTGAGTGTGTGCGCTAGTGAGTGTGTGCGCTAGTGAGTGTGTGCGCTAGTGAGTGTGTGCGCTAGTGAGTGTGTGCGCTAGTGAGTGTGTGTGTGCTAGTGAGTGTGTGTGCTAGTGAGTGTGTGTGCTAGTGAGTGTGTGTGCTAGTGAGTGTGTGTGCTAGAGAGTGTGTGTGCTAGAGAGTGTGTGTGCTAGAGAGTGTGTGTGCTAGTGAGTGTGTGCGCTAGTGAGTGTGTGCGCTAGTGAGTGTGTGCGCTAGTGAGTGTGTGCGCTAGTGAGTGTGTGCGCTAGTGAGTGTGTGTGTGCTAGTGAGTGTGTGTGCTAGTGAGTGTGTGTGCTAGTGAGTGTGTGTGCTAGTGAGTGTGTGTGCTAGTGAGTGTGTGTGCTAGTGAGTGTGTGTGCTAGTGAGTGTGTGTGCTAGTGAGTGTGTGTGTGCTAGTGAGTGTGTGTGTGCTAGTGAGTGTGTGTGTGCTAGTGAGTGTGTGTGCTAGTGAGTGTGTGTGCTAGTGAGTGTGTGTGCTAGGGAGTGTGTGTGCTAGAGAGTGTGTGTGCTAGAGAGTGTGTGTGCTAGTGAGTGTGTGTGCTAGTGAGTGTGTGCGCTAGTGAGTGTGTGTGCTAGTGAGTGTGTGTGTGCTAGTGAGTGTGTGTGTGCTAGTGAGTGTGTGTGCTAGTGAGTGTGTGCGCTAGTGAGTGTGTGCGCTAGTGAGTGTGTGTGCTATATTGCTCTGTTGCAGGTCAGACCTGATTTCGCGGGACACGAGGGAGATAACTTACTATTATTATACCAGGTGAATAAATATAGATTTTATATAAGATGTCTTTATTGCTAATAGGCTTTATAAAAATGTTAGGCTATGACGGCGCTGACCGGCGCTGTGAACGTCACTAATAATATAAAACTCATTTTAACAGCACGGGTCTATTCAATCTAAATAATTAAGTGAAAATAATAATCCAATCGCTAAATAACACATTTCCAAATAAGCACATAAATTCCACTAGGAAAGACTAAAGATTAAATGCGTTCTTACCGGATTCAGTACACTATATTTTTGTGTCTTTTCCGTGCGTGACGGTGAAACTTCAGGCATACTCCGCAATCTCCTGTTTTAGGGACTCCTGTAACTGGTTTTAACCATGGATATTTTTTCTCCCCATTCCTTATCATACGAACAAAGACGCTTTTTCTTCTCGGGAGCTCCGGATAGATCCATTTTTAAAAAAAATTTTTTTTCTCTCTCAGTGTTTGTTATCCCGCTCTGGAACCAATAATAACGGCTGCGCATGTTCAGTATTTTCTTATTAACATTTTTATTGTAGAATTGTAATTTAAAAGGACGATGAAATAAAACGATGCAGACAAAATTAAAATGCGGGACTGCTTATGACTTGCGGGACAAAGCTTCAAACTTCGGGACTTCCTAGTTAGTGTGTGTGTGTGTGTGTGTGTATACGTGTGTGAGAGTGAGTGAGTGCGTGTGTGTGTGACATATAGGCTACTGTATGTGCGAGTGAATGTCTGCGTGTGAGACGGCACGCGATGACTGGTCAGAAAGCAACGTGTAGTCTGACATGTTTCTTGTCCACGACACGACAAGATTTTCGAAGTCAAAATCGTGTAATCTGACACAGTGACTGACTATCGTAACAGACAAAAAAATTGTGTAATCTGAACCAGGCATTACATTATCTTTTGTCTAATAAACTTAGATAATTAATGTGGTTCAGATAACATCAGTTTCTATTCATTAAAACAATATTTATTATTGCACTAACTTCATTTTTTAATTTCAATTAACTCAAAACTTGAAGGCAACCGGGTAACTTACCTTTTTAAGTTACGCCAACAGTAGATATTTCTACAGTGAGGTACAACACTGATTATTGTCGTGATGTGAGACAGAAACCGCTGTCTTGATCAGTAAGTGCAGATTAGTGAGCGTCTTCTCTCAGAAACATTTAAACTATCGTATTGATCAACATTAGTGTGTATCTACATTGTGCATTTCGTTGGCGCCTTACATTTTTTAAGTACAATCAACTTGAATGTTTGAGTAATTTCAACTTAAATCCAGTTAGTTGTATTGCTGAACTTATTTTGATGAGTTAAGGCGAGACACGGCAGGCAAAAACAGTTTTTTTTCACTGGTCAATTTTGAGATTTTGGGATATTTGTCTTCAATATCATCTTCTCTCAGACTTGTGGTGAACAAAAGTCAGAAATACACATTTAGGTCTTTATTTTACTAACTGTGTCTATTTGCGTCTGTAGATTTCTCCGAAATTCAACAAAAGTTGTCGTTATAAATCATCATGATCCGCGATCTCTCTCTGCTTCCTTTAATCACACACACACACACACACACACACCGCTGTAAAGCTCTCTCTCTCCTGTACAATGCTGTCGCATCCAAATATGTTCATTTCCTTTTAATCAGCAACCAATCGTGAAAGTACAATGGGCATTTAACCCTAAAAGCGAAATCTCATTGGCTGATGTCAATGTCTGACGCCGTGATTGGTTCAGAAGCATCACGTGACGCGCTCTGACACTCAGATGTGTGTTTCTGACTGTTTTTCTGCTCAGTTGAAGGCCATAAATGCTGTGTTTATCAGTTCTGATGTGATTTAGGTGGTGTGTATTGTTGTTGCTAATGATTTGATGAGATATTGTGTCTGTAAATAGTTGTTTCCTAGCCTGGGTTTCCCCAGACTGCCTTTGCGCAGCGCGATTTTATTCTCGCTGAAAGGCAGTCTGGAAACCATGGACCTGTTTTTCGCCTCGTTTAGAGAACCAATCACAGAACGGGGAGGGAGCAGCAAGACGACGACGACATCTTTGCGACACAACTAAGCAGTTTGTTTATATCTATGGAGTCAACATGGCAGCAGACGCGAAGCTACCTTTTGATGCAGCCTTAGATATTGTTCTAAGTAGTTTAGATCGCAATTTTATTTAGAAAAAAGAGCAGCGTGTGGCGTTAAACCATTTCTCTACATACGTCGTCTGGTATAATGGAAACGATTGGCTATGAGCTACGTACAGGCGCATTTGATAGACATTCTTAGCACCCAATAAACGGCGCCGGGCATTCGTAAACCACGCCTCAAATACGAGAAAATGAACATGTGGTTCCCAGACCCAAGTCTCAACGAGAATTGGGTCTGGCGTTAGCCAGGCTAGATTCATTCAGGAATTAAGTAAATTAAAAAGACGCCGTGATTGGTTCAGATGCATCACGTGACGCGCTCTGACGTTCAGATGTGTGTTTTTGACTGTTTTTCTGCTCAGTTAAAGCCCATAAATGCTGTGTTTATAAGTTTTGATGTGATTTAGGTGGTGTGTATTGTTGTTGATGATGATTTGATAAGATATTGTGTCAGTAAATAGTTGTTTCCACTAAAAAAGTATGATTTTTTACATTACAAATCTTTAAATGCCTTTTTCTCAAAATGAGTTTTTTGTCATTCTCCAGTAGAAACATCTCAGCCGATGTACACCAAACTCTCCAGTTACACACTTAGCAGTATTCTGGAGATATGTTCAGAGGGATTTGTTAATAAATCATTCCTGGCCTGATTTATGTGACATTTTAATCCAAAAAATATGGCGAAAATCAATTTTTTAAGGCTATGGACAGTATATTTAGATTTCCTAGGTCATGAAAGCATAAATCCTGAAATCCCTCTGAACATCTTTCATCTTGTGTGTAATCGAAATGAAAGAAGAGTTTTGCACCCGGCTTTATCATATGTTCAGATCTATCTACCGAAAATATATGCAAAAGTGGGCATATTTAATGAGAAAATGGCTAATTTGCATAATTAAACAAACTCCGTGTGTTCCTCCACCGCAGGTTCTGTCGAAGTACCGGAGCGGGAAGCTCCCGAAGGCGTTTAAGATCGTCCCGGCTCTCTCCAACTGGGAGCAGGTGCTGTACCTCACGGAGCCGGAGACCTGGACCGCCGCCGCCATGTACCAGGCCACCAGGTCAGAGGTCACGCTCACACTCAGCCTGGAGTTAGTGCATTACATATCAGACATCGTCGTAGCTTTTAAACCAAGCTAACTGTGTGTGTCTCTGTGTGTGTGTGTGTCTCTCTCTCTCTCTGTGTGTGTGTGTGTCTCTCTCTCTCTGTGTGTGTGTGTGTCTCTCTCTCTCTCTGTGTGTGTCTCTCTCTCTCTCTCTCTCTCTCTGTGTGTGTGTGTGTGTGTGTAGGATCTTCTCGTCTAACCTGAAGGAGCGCATGGCTCAGCGCTTCTATAATCTGGTGCTGTTGCCGCGGGTTCGAGACGACATCACGGAGTACAAGCGGCTGAACTTTCACCTCTACAGCGCGCTCAAGAAGGCGCTCTTCAAACCCGCCGCCTGGTTCAAAGGTCAGACCGTGTTCCTGTGCTGTTGTGTATTAAAGGTGCTGTGTGTGTTACTCTACTAGAGCATAAACGTGTGTGCAGATATACGTGCCGAGGTCACACACTCGTTATTTTACACGGTCCGTCGTCGTTGTTCTGGTCTGTGACTCCGCCCACTGCCGTTCAGCCAATAGTATTCCGACTATAGTATTCCTGTTATGCTTAAATATGTAAATGAGGCACTATCTAATTAAATATGCACTAATTTGCATACATTTCTAGAGCAAAAATGTGAACATTGGATAGTGTCAGGTTCAAAATTCTTGTTTTTTTATTTTTAATATATACTACTCAAAAGGTTTTTACAGAGGGGATTGTGGATATCTCTATCACACAGAACTCAGAAATGCTGTCGACAGCCGGAAGTAAATACATGTTCGCCATTTTGTTAGGAATAAAATGTTGTATAAAATGATATATGAACAAACCCCTCTGTAAAATCTTCATAATACAGTTCAGAATAAAACTGAAGTTTTCCTGAAGTGGAGATTTCTGCCTCGGTGTCGGAGGAAAACCTTTACAACTATACCCTGAGCGAGTAGATGCAGTCTCTGAGACGCAGGCGAACGTGTGTTTGGGTGTTCACTCTTTAGTTATTAGGGAATATGCAGATTAGATGCACAGGAATATTATAATAATAATGTATTTATTCTAGAGCAGATGATCAGTAATGGTGTGCATGTGTTACTGTAACTGAACACTAGAGGGCGCTGCTGGCTCTACATGAAGTCTTAGAACTCAAACTAGTAACACACTGTTTTGGTGAACTGAAATAAAGATGTTAAATATTTGATAACTTAAAAATGAGAACTGACATAAAAGTTGAAGTACTAAAATGACTCAAATAAATTTAAACTACCGGTACATAGGAATATTTAAGATCAACAAAAACGTATTACAAATGACGAAAGCATATGGCAAAACTAAACCTTAAGGCACTACTGGCAAAATCATGTTTACATGCTTTTACTTGCATCAGAAAACATATTTTATTGCACTTTATGTATTTGCGTCTGTAGATTTCCATTTCTGTCCATATCTTCGAAGGCCGTGTTCTTAAGATGAGTTTGAGATGAGCGTTTTGTTCATTTCTCTCTCGCCGGCTCTACATTTAACATTCAGGAAAACGTGCTGAACATGTGGCATCTGCTGGATTCTGATAAATGGAAAAATCCAAAATGCTCTCTGTAAAAACCGTTTAACTGTGTCAACAAAACGAGAATTTTGATCCTGGAATTTTTAGTACATATTTAATTAGATAATGCATCATTTGCATATTTAAATGGAAACAATTATCTTTAAAGTCCCGCTGTAATCAATAATGTTATCCTTTAAAACTCATCTCTGATCACCAAAATGGCAAATTTAAAAGTTTTTTCTTTGAAAACCATTTTCATGCCTTAAAATATCTTGACTGTAACTCGACACCACTGCAATGAAGGTCATTAATGACATTACTGAGGCAATGGATTGCAAGAACACTTGTGTAGCCCTTTTCATAGATTTAGCCAAAGCATTTGATACAGTGGACCATTGCATTTTACTGGAAAAGCTACGAAATATTGTTTTTTCTGATTATACTGTTGATTGGTTTACTAATTATTTGGCAGATAGAACTCAGTGTGTTTATTTTGACAATTCCAAATCAGCAACTGTGAGTGTATCGTGTGGTGTACCGCAAGGATCAGTCTTGGGTCCAATTTTATTTACTATTTATATTAATAACTTGGGTGATGACATCTCTCAGGCTCATTTCCATTTTTGTGCTGACGATACCGTTATTTATAGTAAGGCTGCGACTTTACACCAAGCTTTTTCTTATTTACAATCTGCTTTTAATCATGTCCAGATCCAACTTTATCAGCTTAAACTAGTTTTGAATGTTGAGAAAACTAAGATTATGATTTACTCAAAATCTAAGAAGTGCTTGGACAGTCTTCCAAGTATTTTTATTAAACATGGTGAGCGGATCGAACAAGTCAAATTGTACAAATATTTGGGTTTATTACTCGACGATCAGCTTTCTTTTAAGTTGCACATTGATAAACTGGTACAAAAGCTCAAATTAAAAATAGGATTTTATTTTAGAAATAAAGCCTGTTTTTCTTGGAAAATTTGCTTTATAGAAATGCGCCTGATCGATGTTTGTCTTTGTTGGATACTGTCTCCCATAATGCATTAAGATTTGTGACTGGATGTAAGGCATCAGTACATCATTGTACCTTGTACAAAGACAAACTGGCCCTCATTGTCAGTAAGGAGACATATACATTGGCTTATTTTTATTTATAAGTCTATATTGGATATGCTTCCGTCTTATCTTTGCTCCTATATGTCACGTAATATCAGTTCTTATAATTTGCGCTCTGGTAATTTGTACTTGTTAACTGTACCTACGGTTCGTTCAGAGCTTGGTAAGAAGGCTCTTTAGTTATTCAGCCCCAGACTCCTGGAACACATACAGACTGATCTGCAATTGCGAACTCTGATTTCATTTGGTGAATTTAAACATCGTATGAAAGTGTTAGAAATAGATGCCATATATTGTTGTCACTGTTTTTAAAATACCTAAATCACTTTATACCTATGGTAGGTATACATTGTATTTTTAAGTAGTCTGATGTTGATGTGGTTTGTGTATGTATCTTGAGGATCTTGTTGAAATGTTTCTTGTTGTTGTACATATGCTTGGTGATCATATTTGTAACTATGCTGCCATTTTGGCCAGGTCTCTCTTGCAAAAGCGGTTTTAAATCTCAATGAGATTATCTGGTTAAATAAAAAAAAATAAAAAAAGACGTTATATCTGTGTGTGTGTGTGTGTGTGTGTGTGTGTGTGTGTGTGTGTGTGTGTGTGTGTGTGTGTGTGTGTGTGTGTGTGTGTGTGTGTGTGTGTGTGTGTGTGTGTGTGTGTGTGTGTGTGTGTGTGTTTGTAGGGATCCTGCTTCCTCTGTGTGAATCGGGAACATGTACGCTGAGAGAAGCCATCATCATCGGCAGTATCCTCACTCGATGCTCAATCCCAGTGCTGCACTCCAGGTGAGCTTTACACACAGGTCAAAGGTCAACACGCGTACAGGTGCGCGTCTAGGGCAGGGTTAGGGGTGTGGAGTGCAAGTGTAACGAAAAATGATGTCCAAGCACCCGTCTCGGCGAGTCTTCTCTCGGCTCTGTCAAGAGTGAACCGCTGAGAAAGAAACCGGATGTGTGTCAGTTATTCGCTCTTAAAGTGACAGTAGACTAATATTCCTGCTGTCGTCTGTGTCGTTAATGTTAATAAAACAACACAATACATCTTTAACAACGATGGAACTATATTTAATTTCTACAGTGAACAAATCGTGTTATTTTACATTCAGGCTTAATGATTAATGTCTGTGCCTGAACACTACTGTTAGACTGTTAGACTTTATAACCTTGTTACTCAGTCTCATCTCTGCTTGTAATGTGTGTATTTGATCTTGTTTTATTACTGACGGTTCACTTGATCTTAGTAATGTTTGAACGTTATCAGTTTGAACTTTATCAGTTAGGCTAGTAGTTTTTGATGTTGTATCAAAGAACTTTAAGTAATAAATGATAAGCAAAGTTACCCCCCCCCATATATATATATATATATATATATATATATATATATATATATATATATATATATATATATATATATATATATATATATGTATATGTATATCTTTCTTTTATGGCTAGCAGAAGTTCTGAATGGCGGTAACTTAGTGTAGTAGCCGAACTGTCCGGCGAGTGAGCGTGAACTTGGAGCCCTGGTTGCAGCGCTAACCCCATGGCTTGTCCTCTTCTTCTTCAGCGCTGCGATGCTGAAACTGGCGGAGATGGAGTATAACGGGGCCAACAGTATCTTCCTGCGGCTGCTGCTGGATAAGAAGTACGCGCTGCCCTTCCGCGTGCTGGACGCGCTGGTCGCGCACTTCCTGTCGTTCCGCTCAGATAAACGGACCCTGCCGGTGCTGTGGCACCAGAGCCTGATGACGCTGGTGCAGCGCTACAGAGCAGACCTGTCCTCCGAGCAGAAGGAGGCGCTGTTGGACCTGCTGAGGGTTCACACGCACCCGGGCGTTACGGCGGAGATCCGGCGGGAACTGCAGAGCGCCGAGTCTCGAGACCTGGAGGACGCCACGCCCGCCATGGCCGTCGACTGACCGCGCACTTTCATGCGGATGCGGCAGTTTGGACGACGCGCTGGAATAACGTGATGATGATGATAACGTGTGGGATTGTGACGCAATATATTTCGCATTTTTGTTATGCAATGTTCATATTTTTGGACTGAACTTGGTTAGAACTTAATAAAATCATAAACTCATCCAGACCTGTTATTTTTGCACTCGTGGCTTGTAACCTTGACATGAAATGTTCTCAATGAATTTTGCTTCCATGACGAGTAAAACAAGTGAAGTGTGTATATATATATATGTAAAATATTACAAGTAATATATATATATATATATACATTATATACACACACACGCATACACATATATTTATACACATGCATACATATACATACATGTATGTGTATGTAATATATATATATACATATATATTTCTTCTTAGTTATATTAATAATAAATGGATTGGATGGATGGATGGATGGATGGATGGATGGGGGGGGGGGGGGGGATTTCTATGACAAAGTATATATCAAATTGTAATGAGAAACTGAGGCGGACGTTATTAAATTTAGTTAATGATTATGGGAGTTTATGAGACCAGGACCTCATATCAATAAAATAAAACACGTTTTTTATTTTAATTTATTTTGTGAAATGCTTGAAGAAACTAAGAAGAAAAAACGTTAGCAATTAATTATCGTCATTGTCATAACACAACAAAACTCCAGAGTCAGTCTAGATTAAGTTCCCTCAGTCTTTCAATCCAGATTAAAATAAAATACGTTTGTTTTGTTCACGATGACTAAGCGACATCTCGATCTTCGATGATGTGACGTCACAACGATCGTTCAGGGATTCTCGTGAGAGCGGTCACGCCGCGCGCCGCAGCTCGCGCACCAGCCTTCCGTAAACTGAAGAAAATAATGCGTTTTTACTCATGAATTCGGCTAAATGTACAGTGTATATAGTGTGTTGGCCCGTTAAGAGTTTTGTTAACGTAAATCCCGCGTGACTGATTCTGTAGGTTTAACCGGCGGGTCCGTCAGACGATCTGTGATGGAGTTATTCTGTCACGAACATGTCAAACTGGATTCGAGCTCTCAGATAAAGTCCAAACCGGTTCGGGCGTTCCGAGACGCGGTCCTGATCCAAGACAAGCGGGTCTGTCAGAACCTGCTGAGCTCGGAGAGACCGAACATCATTAAACCCGGGTACCGAACAGACCGACGTGCTGCCCTACATGCGAAGAATACTGACTGGGTGGATGCTTCAGGTGAGGACACGAACGAACACTTAACTCGAATCATAATGATTTTATGATGTCTTATCAAATTCTGATGCACTGATTCGAATCACTGACTGGATTAATGTTTTATGAATCATATTCTGATTCACTGATTCGAATCACTATTCAGATTATGTCTAATGAATCATTTTCTGATTCACTGATTCGAATCACTAGTCAGATTATATCTAATGAATCATATTCTGATTCACTGATTCGAATCACTGATCGGATTAATGTTTTATGAATCATTTTCTGATTCACTGATTCGAATCACTAGTCAGATTATGTCTAATGAATCATATTCTGATTCACTGATTCGAATCACTAGTCAGATTATGTTTTATGAATCATTTTCTGATTCACTGATTCAAATCACTAGTCAGATTATGTTTTATGAATCATTTTCTGATTCACTGATTCGAATCACTAGTCAGATTATGTCTAATGAATCATATTTTGATTCACTGATTCGAATCACTAGTCAGATTATGTTTTATGAATCCGATTCACTGATTCAAATCTTTCTGATCTGAGTCATGAATCACCAGAGGACTCGTGCGTGTTGTTCTTGAGCAGGTGTGTGAGGATCAGAAGTGTGAGGAGGAGGTGTTTCCGCTGGCCGTTCACTACCTGGACAGGTACATGTCCCAGAATGCCCTGCGTAAATGCCACCTGCAGCTTCTGGGAACCGTCTGCATGTTCCTGGCCTCCAAACTCAGGGAATCGGTTCCTCTGAGCGCCGCCAAGCTGTGCGTCTACACGGACCACGCCGTCACCGTGCCAGAGATCCTGGTGAGGTCATGTGACACAGTTCATCAGGGCTGTGCGTTAAAATAAAGTCAAATTGGAAAAAAAAATTTATTTTATTTTTTATTATGCTTGCAAACCATACAGAGATTACATTAATGATGTACAACTTAGTACACAATACAACATATTATCAACAATATGTTCAATGTCGTTTTAGAAGTAAATACGTCACTTTTAGGCCCGTGAAAACTCCCCCCCCCCACGTTATATTTTACTGGTATTATGTCAAGTAATGAATTTTTAAATTTTTAGTTGTAGTTATGAACAATAATAACATTGGAATAGATATGCTAATGAACTAAATTACATGGCTGAGTTTTTATTTAATTGGACGTTTACATGACAACGTTTTTTTTTGTGCGTTTTTCTCTGCGTACAGACGACGAACGATCCCGCTCACACGGATCCGCTAAATCGTTTATATCGCTGTATTCTGCTGCCCGGCCAGTAGATGGCGACGACACTTTGGAAAGAAACACTTTTTAATTTTTTAAAATTACAATTATACAATAGAAAACACAGCACCAACATGTAGAACAAGAACAGGAACAGCGCCAGAGAGAACGAAAGAAAGTTGCTATAGCAACAGTATAAGCTGAGCCGCGGGTGAAGGCAATAGCGGAGCCGGTGTTGATGTTAAAGAAGCGGCTCTCTAGCGCTCGAAGACGGAACATTTTCTGTGAACACATTCTGTTTAATGTGTGTGTGTGTGTGTGTGTAATGTGTATGTGTGTGTGTGTGTGTGGAATGTGTGTTTGTGTAATGTGTGTGTGTGTAATGTGTGTGTGTGTGTAATGTGTGTGTGCAGCAGTGGGAGGTGCTGCTGGTGTCGCGGCTCCGCTGGGATCTGGCCTCAGTGCTGCCCTCTGACTTCCTGGAGCTGCTACTGCAGGTGCTGCCGCTCGAAGTGCAGAACCACCCGGCCCTGAGGAGACACACACACTCCTACATCGCCCTGAGCGCCACAGGTACACACACACACACACACACACACTCCTACATCGCCCTGAGCGCCACAGGTACACACACACACACACACACACACACACACACACTCCTACATCGCCCTGAGCGCCACAGGTACACACACACACACACACACACACACTCCTACATCGCCCTGAGCGCCACAGGTACACACAAACACACACACACACACACACACACTCCTACATCGCCCTGAGCGCCACAGGTACACACACACACACACACACTCCTACATCGCCCTGAGCGCCACAGGTATACACACACACACACACACACACACACACTCCTACATCGCCCTGAGCGCCACAGGTACACACACACACACACACTCCTACATCGCCCTGAGCGCCACAGGTATACACACACACACACACACACACACACTCCTACATCGCCCTGAGCGCCACAGGTACACACACACACACACACACACACACACACACACTCCTACATCGCCCTGAGCGCCACAGGTATACACACACACACACACACACTCCTACATCGCCCTGAGCGCCACAGGTACACACACACACACACACACTCCTACATCGCCCTGAGCGCCACAGGTATACACACACACACACACACACACACACACACACTCCTACATCGCCCTGAGCGCCACAGGTATACACACACACACACACACACACACACACACACTCCTACATCGCCCTGAGCGCCACAGGTATACACACACACACTCCTACATCGCCCTGAGCGCCACAGGTACACACACACACACACACACACTCCTACATCGCCCTGAGCGCCACAGGTATACACACACACACACACACACACTCCTACATCGCCCTGAGCGCCACAGGTACACACACACACTCCTACATCGCCCTGAGCGCCACAGGTATACACACACACACACACACACACACACACTCCTACATCGCCCTGAGCGCCACAGGTACACACACACACACACACACACTCCTACATCGCCCTGAGCGCCACAGGTACACACACACACACACACACACACACACACACACACACACACTCCTACATCGCCCTGAGCGCCACAGGTACACACACACACACACACTCCTACATCGCCCTGAGCGCCACAGGTATACACACACACACACACACACACACACACACACTCCTACATTGCTATGAGCGCCACAGGTACACACACACACACGACACACACACACACTCCTACATCGCCCTGAGCGCCACAGGTATACACACACACACACACACACACACACACACACACACTCCTACATCGCTATGAGCGCCACAGGTACACACACACACACACACACACAGTCCTACATCGCCCTGAGCGCCACAGGTATACACACACACACACACACTCCTACATCGCCCTGAGCGCCACAGGTACACACACACACACACACACACACACACACAGGTACACACACACACACACACACACACACACACACACTCCTACATCGCCCTGAGCGCCACAGGTATACACACACACACACACACACACACACACACACTCCTACATCGCCCTGAGCGCCACAGGTACACACACACACACACACACACACACACAGCTGAAGCAGGATTGGTGGATGTTGATTTTAAGGGGCGGGGCTTGTGCTGTGTGTTTCAGAGCTGAAGTTCTCGGGCTTCGCGCCCTCATTGGTGGCCTGTTCGTGTGTGACGGCGGCTGTTGTTCGACTGAATCTCCTGAAAGACTCGCTCAGCAGCGACGACCTCCTGCAGCTCCTGAGGAACGTCCTGGACCTCGACATGGTGAGGACACACACACACACACACACACACGCTCATAATCATGCTTCGGGAAACCACAATCAGGACAGTGTCAAAATTAGGATATAAAAAATCTAAATTATGACAAAAAGTTAATTCTGACAAAAGTAATGACATATAATTTAGACTTTTTGTGTCAATACTTTTGTCAGAATTCACTTTTTGTCATAATTTGGACCTCATAAGTATGAAATAAAAAGTCAAAATGATGACATGCTAAGGTATAATTATGATAAAAAGGTTTAAAAGATGACTCTCTATGTGTCCAGGCTTCTCTGCTTCAGTGTTTCTCGTCTCTGGAGGAAACCATCGGCCTGACGCTTCCGTCTGCACCTGCGGATCCGGATCGGGATCGGGATCGGGACGTCCCGCCGGCAGAGCAGCTCTAGCCGTCTGTCCCAGTGTTCCCAGTTCCACTGCACTGGTTGACCGTGTTCACGTTCGTTTTTAACCCAGCAGACGTTCTGCTGTCACACACACACACACACACACACGCTGCTGATTTCAGTCAATGATTAATTCTACGCTTGACATGTAACTTTTCTCAATTTTAAACTTGAAATATGTGAAAATAAAATATGAGGATGGTGACTGGCTGCTGGTTTCCTTCCAACACTAGCCTGGCCGATCTCACACACCACAGCCGACATTACTCCCGGACATCGAAACAAAGGGGTTTAGCATTTAGAAAATTAAGCGTATTTTACATCATCAGATTTATGACTATTAAGTCCAATTTCAGTTTCTAATTAAAATCAGTATAAATTAAATTCAGAAAAACAAATGCTACCATGATAAATACCTACAGTTTAAAGTAATCAATATTTTGCATACTAATTAGCAGAGGGGGTTTAAATGCAATGTAAATAATAATGCGATCTTAATTGTAAAATTAAGTGTAAAATCTTTGTCATTAGGGTAAAATATATCCGTGATATTGTTTGACAGGTTTGGAAATGATTAGGATTAAGATTAGAATATTTTCAGGTGAGTTAGTGAGTTTTTATTTCTGCATTTTCTGGTTTCAGGTCAATTTTAGTAAAAAAAAAAAAAAAGTATTACTTTGCTGTGTTTTGTTATTTACTTTACTTAAAAAAAACATGTTTTTTCAGTTTTAGTTTTAGTCATTTTAGTGCATTGAGTTAAAACTAAACAAAAATATGAAATGTTGCTTTGGCAACTAGCTAAAATATATATTTTTTGTATTTTATTTTTGTAATTAACAAAAATGTTCTAGTTTTCGTTAACTAAAGTAACACTGGTATCGGGTCAAACTACCACTTCACTTCACACAGTCCCCCTGTGGTCAATCATGTTATGCTTTAAAACTCATCTTTGATCACCAAAATTACATATTTAAGATATATATTATTACATATAATAGATTTATTTACATGTTTTCCTTGAAAAACAAAGTTCATGATGTCTTTAAATATCTTTAACTGTGTCAACAAAACGAGAATTTTGATCCTGGAATTTTTAGTGCATATTTAATTAGATAATGCATAATTGGCATATTTAAATGGAAACAATTGTCTTTAAAGTCCCGCTGTAGTCAATAATGTTATCCATTAAAACTCATCTCTGATCACCAAAATGACAAATGAAAAAGTTTTTTTTTTTTTTACTATTTTCATGCCTTAAAATATCTTGAATGTAACTCGACACCGTTGCCTCATGGTGTATGCGCGTTTCTATGAATATGCAAATGAGCCCCGCCTCCACTCACTCACTCAGAGATCCACTGGTGGACGATCACACGTTGATCTGATTGGTTACAAGGTAGTGTGTGACGTCAGAAACACCAGCGATTTCAAACCGTGTTTTTGAGACTGTCTTTGGTTCACTGCAGTTTTATTCAAATTTAATTATTGGTTCAAATTCAGTTTTGAATTTACAGCTAATGGTGTGTGTTAAAGCAGATTAAACACACCACATAGACACATAAACAAGATTAAACTCTGGATTTTCTCCACAGGGGGACTTGTAATGTGAACTGCAATACAGTCTACGATAAAGTAATTTACTCATGGGAACACAAGAACAGACATTCAGAGCGTCTTCAACTTATTTGTGCTGTTTTATTGAGCTGGTTTCTCAAACAGACATCAGGGCGGATACATCAGGCACTTTGGCAAGTAAGCAAACTCAAACAAATATGACACCAAACAGAAGAAAAACCCTTCATAACCATAAACCCCGACAAGATCTCACTGCCGCTCTAATGGACTCTTACAAACACTGTACGAGGAGTTTAGCAACTCAAGAGCAGATGTACTGATCAACCCGCTGCTATGACACTGGAATACCTGAACTCATTCTTAACTCGCCTTTACAGCTGGAAGTGAACGTCCAGAGGCCAAACTGTAAACCCCCAACATTACAACATTTCTCAACAGGATTTGGAGACAAAATATCCGATTTTAGTTTAATCCACTTCTGTGAGGAGGTCAAGGTCGGTGTTTCACCATCCTAATAAACTCCTATCTGCACACTTTAAACATCTAACCAAAGTCTAGACAACATAAAGTCATAAATAGACAATAGTTTACAGTATCCGTCGCACACATGATAATTAATGGCATGTTGTAAACTCAGAAATTGGCGGGGAACGATCTTAAGGACTTTAGTCAATCTTTGCCAATTGAGACCTTTTGAGTTCTTGCATGTGCTCTTGTACATTTGTGTCTTCTACCACCAATATTCACCTTTAAAACTAATTCACAATGGATCTTTGGTACTTCTTGACTAGCCAACACCCTAAACAGTCACGTGACCCTCCAACATTTCAAAGGATAACAAGTTAGTTGTTGATCATTTGACAAAATAAAAGGCACTTTTCTCAAATCAAGTCTACATTATAAAAGCAATTTTGGTTGCAAACGCACCAAAAAACTGCCGTTCCCTCAGGAATGAAATGCGTGTCCCAAACGAGTCTGTCGCACAGGACTTCCTGTCCTCTTGAAGACCCACTTCCTGTCTGGCCTGAAGCCGTTCCAATACCAGCATTCGTCAGGAACGCCTACAAGTCCTCTCCCTGTTTTGTTTCCAACTTTTTTACCTTTCTAGGCACAACCGAGTTACAGATTCTGCACTTCACAGTCGCTGTCCAGCTTAGCTAGCAGTCGCTCCCAAGGCGTGCTTGTAAGTCCGCGTGACGTTTTCGCAGTCGGAGATTGAAAACACGCTATCGGACACTCCTGCGCGATAGCAAGCTGCGCCCATTTCCCAGTGTCCCTTGTGCAGAGTCCCTGGCCCGTCCTCTCGTAAGTCGAGGAGGTTATCAGCGGATTACGCATCCTCGCATTCTCCGCCTCTCCAGCGGAGCGACGGGAGTCTCCCGGTCGGGAAGGTCGAGTCTGTCGAAAGACTCGGAGGAGAGAATGCTGTCCTCGCTGATTGCTCCACTCGGCCGGGACTTGTTGACCACCGAGGGCGAGGACGGCGGAAGCCTATCCAGAGATCCAAACCCCTGGAGTCCTCCGGAAAACTTGCCGTGGCGTTTGAGGATTCCCTTGCGGTTCTGCGCAGGCGACGGGTTCCCGAGAGGCTGTTCGGAGTCGTGGCTCTCCGGGGATGAGGAGTAATATCCCGACTCGCCTTCGGAAGGCTTCTTCAGGATGCCTTTAGGAGGAGGAGGAGGAGGAGGCGGAGCCACAGAGTTCTTGCTCTTCTCCTCCAGCGGCGTAGCCTGGGAGTCCCCGGGCGTCAGCTTCTGCTTCAGACTCCCACGCTTCTTTAGGATGCCTTTAAACGGGCGAGGCGATTCCTGCATTGTTTGCGAAACGTTGTTTTCTTTGCGCGACCTGCGTATTGAGCGCTGCCGCTGAACTGGTTCTCCTCCACCCGTACGCAACAGGCAACGCATCTTAGAGCCGTTTTCCAGGAGAGGGCGAGAGGTGCGGCGTAGCCAGTCTGCGATGCGAGTCGGGCCGCCGGTTTGAGGCGCTACATGTGTCGGACACACCGATGCGGTGTCGATCTGAGCCTGTAGGGGGCGCTGATAGCCCCAGTTGAGCCACCAGTGACCCGCGATCTCATCCAGCGTAGCTCTGCGCTCCGGGTTCACCATCAACATCCAGCGGATCAAACCACACGCATCTGTGGGGCGACAAAGAGGATTAGCATAGCATTTAGCAACAGGGATGTCCTGCTAATTAACCCTCATGCGCTGTTTGCTAGCGGCTGTCCAGAGACCCCAGGCAACAAATGTCATTTTCTAACAAAATGAATTATTTTTTTTTAAACAAATGTAATTTTACTCAGTTTAATAATGTTTTTACTTTACATTTGTGCAGTTTTGGGATGATTTACTATATATATATATAAATAAACTTTATAAAACACTTTATAAAAGACCCACATTTCTAACTTCTTTCATTCATGGGGATAACATGGATAATTCGACATGGTTTAGTGTAAGTTTTAAAAGAACAAAATGACCACTTTAACCAGTAGACGCTTGCAGAGCTCCACTATTTGCTATTTGACTAACAGAAATACATATTTTCACATGGTTTCTAGTTGGATTCATAACTGCATATTATGATGAAATCACAATTATTAAAATAACTTAGTCAAAGTTTAGCATTTTTTGTACTTGTGAAAAGACGTCTTTCATTTAGTCAAATAGCAAATAGTGGAGCTCTGCAAGCGTCTACTGGTTAAAGTGATCACTTTTTACTTTTAAAACATGGGCAAAAATCTTACACTAAACCATGTCAAATAAAAAAATATAATAAATCCTCCAAAAACTGCACAAATGTGGAGTAAAACCATTAATAAACCAAGTAAAATTACATTTGTTTCATTTAAGGCGAGACACTACGGGTGAATAGGGTACAATTTTAAAATAATAGATATCACCATGACACTTCCTCAGTTGATTACTTACACAAGTTCATAAAAAAATGTATCACAATTTTTGAAATGTGTATGTTTAATTATGCAAATTAGGCATCTCATTAAATATGCATAATTTTGCATATATTTTCGGTAGATAGATCTGAACATATGATAAAGCCAGGTGCAAAGTTCTTTTTTCATTTTGATTACACACAAGATGAAGATGTTCAGAGGGATTTCAAAAAATCTAATTTAAAAAATGATTTTCGCCATATTTTTTTTATTAAAATGTCACATAAATCAGGCCAGGAATGATTTATTAACAAATCCCTCTGAACATATCTTCAGAATACTGCTAAGTGTGTAACTGGAGAGTTTGGTGTACATCGGCTGAGATGTTTATACTGGAGAATGACAAACTCATTTTGAGAAAACGGCATTTAAAGATTTGTAATGTAAAAAATCATACTTTTTTAGTGGAAACAACTATTTACTGACACAATATCTCATCAAATCATTAGCAACAACAATACAAACCACCTAAATCACATCAAAACTTATAAACACAGCATTAATGGCCTTTAACTGAACAGAAAAACAGTCAAAAACACACATCTGAGTGTCAGAGCGCGTCACGTGATGCTTCTGAACCAATCACGGCGTCAGAAATTGACATCAGCCAATGAGATTTCGCTTTTAGGGTTAAATGCCCATTGTACTTTCACGATTGGTTGCTGATTAAAAGGAAATGACCATATTTTGGATGCGACAGCATTGTACAGGAGAGAGAGAGCTTTACAGCGGTGTGTGTGTGTGTGTGTGTGTGATTAAAGGAAGCAGAGAGAGATCGCGGATCATGATGATTTATAACGACAACTTTTGTTGAGTTTCGGAGAAATCTACAGACGCAAATAGACAAAGTTAGTAAAATAAAGACCTAAATGTGTATTTCTGACTTTTGTTCACCACAAGTCTGAGAGAAGATGATATTGAAGACTAATAGCCCAAAATCTCAAAATTGATCAGTGAAAAAAAACGCTGTTTTTTCCTGCGGTGTCTCGCCTTAAAAAAGACAATTTGTTTCCTGTAATTTGAGACCCTGGGGTCTCTTTATCCCCACACTAACATAAATAACAGATATCGTTCCAATTATTATTTTGTAGATCTAGGAAGTGTTGACAAACTGTCTCAAAGTTCAATGCAAATATTCAACAATGCCGAATGCTGATGGCAATGAAAGCAGGGGAGCGCACGTGTGCAAGATACCGTGAGCCATTGTTCCTGAAGACACACCAAACGTACACATCCTCAACTCCTCCAGGCAAACACGCCGGATCAGCTCAGCGCTCGTCAGTAGAGCCTCTAAATATAGATTGGTCAGCTGTGTAGAGTGGGGTGTGGCTCCGGGAACCGGTTCGGCAGGACTAGCTCGTGTTACCGGGGCAGTGTCGTGGTTCTGTGTGTGCCATGAGCAGATAGTGCTAGTCAACGCCACTGTAGCTAACCACACGGTGACCGCACGAGCGCCTGGCTGTCCATGTGAACGACTCCCAGATCAACTCAACTTTATGAGGCTGACCATTCAGAGCGCTATCTGCTAGGAGTAGATAAGCTCGCCCTATAAAACATCACATTACTGAGTGTGGAGCTTCGACAAACATCGTAAACCAGTGTCTCGGTTTAACCTTCTGTGCTCTTCACGTGTTATTTTCTTATTTCAATGAAGTTAATGTACTATGTTTTAGTTCGATAATGTTTTTAATTAAATATTTTGTATTTTTAGTGGGTTTTATGGTACTATATTATATTTACGCTGTATTTATAATCCACTTATTCATGTTTTGAGCGTAGACCTGACAATGTAATGTCCAGCTTAAACTGGTCAATCTTGATGCTTTAGAGCGACAGACTGGAGTTTGAACTCTTTTCAAACACGACACTTGCAGAAGCGAAAAAAAGTTTACTTAAAGGTAGTAGAATTGTCAGAAAAAACTTTTCAAATTTGTTTAAACTGTCTTTATATACCAATACATAATTAAAATGCAAGTACTCTGAACTAGAGAGTATAAAAACTGAGTGACTCTAGTGTATTTAATCTTCAATAAACACAGCTCATTAATTCCATTCACTCCCACCTAAACACGGCTGCGCGACTGCACGCACGCCGGCAGAGCCAGTAATAGCGGCGGTAGTCATGGCGACGGAGAGTGACAGTCGCGCAAGCCAATCACTTGTTTCGTCCCGGTAGGAATTAATGAGCTGTGTTTTTTGAAGATTAAATACACTATAGTCACTCAATTTTTATACTCTCTTTTTCAAAATACTTACATTTTAATTATGTATTGGTATATAAAGACAGTTTAAGCCAATTTGAAAAAAAGTTCTTTAGACAATTCTGACCTACACAACCTTTAAAGTTATAGAATTTTACGTTTATTGTTATGAAAAATGTGAAAAAAAAGTATATGAAATCAATATTTTCAAAAACACGTTTTACTCAAAAACTGTGAGATAAATGTAAACTAGTCGTGTTCCCGATGTGATCTTGATATGTCAGTGAATGATCTCTCAGTGAGATGTTGTTCGGCTGCAGTACCGAACGCCTCCACTAGAGGAAACTCTCTCGTCTCCAGTGCGCTAGTTCCTGACCGCGAGCGGCACAAGCGAGACTGTCTTATACAGGACCATTTAACCGGTTCAGATCATGTCCATGATTTGTGTGTGTGTGTGTGTGTGTGTGTGTTCATATAGCAAGTGCCAAAACCTTTACCAACTTTTGTACCATTCCAATAATATTAAAAAGTAACTTTTTCGGTCTAGAAAGCCGAAGAGCGGCGGACTGCGCGGGCGCTCGCTGTGCTCACCGGAGGGTTTGCTGGGCTTGCGGTAGTTCCCGCTGCTGATCTGCTGCACCAGGTGCTTGTGGTCGTGTCCGTCGAACGGCATGGCTCCGTGCACGAGTGTGTAGAGCAGCACGCCCAGGGACCAGCTGTCCACCTCCGGGCCCCGGTACGGCCGGCCGTTCACGATCTCGGGCGACGCGTAGAGCGCGCTGCCGCAGTACGTCTGCAGGAACCCGTCGCCCCGGTACAGGTTCGACAAGCCGAAGTCCGCGATCTGGAGAACACATCATCAGGGACAGTTTCAATCTCTAGTTTACATGTTTGGTGACTTATAATGATGAACATGAAAAATCATGAAAGAATGGTAGAAACCTCAGTTTGTTTCCAAGAGTTCAAAAGATAGCATGCATTCAATTCTTTTAGAAAAAAAGCTCTGAAAATGTTTAAAATATAAAGAAAACAATAATAGATTCAGCATTAGTGATGTGCAGCGAGCTATAATGCACATACGTGATCTTCTGTGTTTCTTAGAGGCTGAATTCATTTCAGAATCTGCCAAACTCCCAACACTACTTCTGAATAGGATGAATACTTCATAAATTGTACAAATAATGGTTCAGACTCAAACCACATATGGAGATGCGGTGCCCTTATATGGGCAGTGATGTCCACTAGTGGAGAAGTGTGGTACTGCGCCCAAACTACATCTCACTGAACGCTCATTTCAAGAGATATCAACCTAACATTTGAAACACAACTTGTTCAGATGTTTGGCTTTGATTTTTTTGCAGTTTTAGAGTCCACCAGGTTTTGAAAATATATATTTTATATAAAATATGAATAATTAAATTTTTAACGTTGTACATTTTCATAAACTCAAACTTCTATAACTTTTTTTCTGTTTAACTTTCATAATTTATTTCACTTCTACAAAAATCTGCCAAGTGTCTTCTTAAAAACAAGACCAATCTTACATCTATATTCCAAAGCATTCTTGAATTACAACCATTTAGGTTCCGAATGTGCATTTTCATGTGTATTAGAAAAAGCGGGGTGTTTGATATGGGGTTATGGCCCTGGAAGGTTTAGGAAAATACAAAATGGATGTTTGAGCCTCGTTTATTATTTAGATTTATTTCAAAACAGCCGCCACCGGTAGTTGGTCCGTTACCGTTAGCAATAGCCCCAGTTACGGCTCGCCTCATGAACCGAAAGTAGATTTATGCCGTTATCTCATGCGAGTTTCGATTGGGTGTTTGTTTTATGGCGTCTTGTTTAATAAAACCAGAAGTATCAGAGATAACGCTTCAAATAGACTATAAACGTCTGGAAATTCCCAATGGACACGTGTAAGTCTCAAACATCCGCCTGCAGAATGAGGTCCGATGAACCCGGAGTAAAGTCTTTACAAATGAAACACACTGAACTTACTTTAATATTGCCGCTGTCGTCCAGCAAGATGTTCTCCAGCTTCAGGTCGCGGTGAACAATCCCGTTCTGTCAGGAATAAACAGAGATACACAACAGCGTTAGTGTCGGTCACACTCATGCACATGACAGCTGCATTCTGGGGGCTTCACAAAGCAGACTTTTCAGATTCAAAGTGCATGTTTGTTTGTTTTAAACGATACCATAATTGTGTAAACTATAAAAACGTGAATTTGTGAAACGGTGCCGTCGTGCGTAACGTGTTCGGTCTATACAACTGTAGAAACATATTATTTTTCTTTTGTCAAATCAACTTTACATAATGAATGCAGTTCAGATAACACAATATTCCGGGTTTCTGTGGATCGGTCTGCAGTTTATCTCTAGATGACTCTACAGAGAGTTCTCCATTAACCGTGTCATGACCATCAGTGATGGCGGAGGAACTGGTTCTCCTCACTGTAGTCATGTGTCTACATCGGTTCTTTGTTATATTGCGGTTGGTATTTTGTGAAAGCAATTCTGCTCGAGTGAATCACGGCCGAGGGGGTTTTGCACTAAAACGGCTGTTATTGCTTTAATAAATGATGTAAATGTTCCTGGTGTTGCAAGGGAATTTCCTGAGCAC
Source organism: Phoxinus dragarum (assembly GCA_033366665.1). Taxonomy (NCBI): domain Eukaryota; kingdom Metazoa; phylum Chordata; class Actinopteri; order Cypriniformes; family Leuciscidae; genus Phoxinus; species Phoxinus dragarum. The sequence goes on along the minus strand of JARPMJ010002887.1, from coordinate 5,269 downwards.
TTTATTATCAGTTTCACTCATAAACACTTTCATAACTCAGACTATGATTCCAAAAGATCTTCCACCCCAGCTAACAAAGCTTTGGATCGGTGAGATTTTTAATGTTTTTAAAAGAAGTCTCTTCTGCTCATCAAGGCTGCATTTTTTTTTTTTTTAAATACAACAAAAAAACAGTAATATTGTGAAATATTATTATAATGTAAATCATCAGTTTTCTATGTGAATATATAATAAAGTGTAATTTATTCCTGTGATCAAATCATTACTCCAGTCTTCAGTGTCACATGATCCTTCAGAAATCAGTGTAATATGATGATCTGATGATCAAGACACAGTTATGATTATTATCAGTGTTGAACACAGTTATTTACATTTTTATTTCAGGATTCTTTGATGAATAGAAAGTTTAAAAGAACAGCATTAATCTGGAATAGAAGCTCTTCTAACATTAAACACTACTGGTCAAAAGTTCGGGGTTTTATAAAAAAAATTGGGGGAAATAAATAAACTAAATCAATACTTTTATTCATCAAGGATCAATTAAATGTATCAAAAGTGACAGTAAAGACATTTATAATGTTACAAAATATCCTATTCCAGATTAATGATATTAATAATTTATGATTAATTAATCATTAATCAGTATCACAGACTAATGCTGTTCTTCTGAACTTTCTATTCATCAGAGAATCCTGAAATATAAACATTAATAACTGTTTTCAACACTGATAATAATCATAAATGTGTCTTGATCATCAGATCATCATATTACACTGATTTCTGGAGGATCATGTGACACTGAAGACTGGAGTAATGGTGATAAACTCAGCTTTGATCACAGGAATAAATTACACTTTAAAATAGAAAAGTTTCAGAATATTACTGTTTTTTGTGTACTTATTAATCAAATAAGATTAGATTAGCCTTTATTAGACAGAGAAATTCATCTTGGGCATTCGAGATAACAGATGCAACACAAAATCCATAACACACAACATGATTTACCTACACACCACATTCTAATAGCTGCCTTATAAAACAATAGCATAATATCTTTGTCAACACCATGAACTCTTAGTCTTCTTAAAAAATGTATACGCTGACATATTTTTGAGGAAACATACTCTACTTGATGTGACCACTTTAAGTGTTTATCTAATTGAATTCCTAAATATTTATATGTTGTTGCTTGCTCAACTGGTATTCCTTCAATTAGAATAGGGCTTTGATCGCCTACAGACCTCGGGTCAAAAATCATTTCTTTGGTTTTATTATTAAATAAACTCAGCCTTGGTGAGAAGAGACTTCTTTTAAAGCATTAAGAATCTTACGATCCCAAACTCCAGATCGATCCGCCGCTTCCCATCATGCATGCCTGTGCTTCTCAGCGGGAGTCTCTTCAACATCACAACAAAAGCTCGTCCGCTCGCTATACGGGACGTTTCTGGTCTTCTGAAGCCTCACGCAAACAACATGCGCTCACGTTTGTGTGCACAACACGGCTTTAAACTACTGACACTTCAGCCCCAGCTCACACACACTGCTCACACACTGCTCACACACACTGCTCACACACACTGCCCACACACACTGCTCACACACACTGCTCACACACACTGCTCACACACACTGCCCACACACACTGCTCACACACACTGCTCACACACACTGCTCACACACACTGCTCACACACACACTGCTCTCACCAAGTCTGCATTCAATGGATTAAAACAAAAAACAATAATATTGTGAAATATGATTATAATGTAGATCATCAGTTCTCTATGTGAATATACAGTAAAGTGTAATTTATTCCTGTGATCAAAGCTGAGTTTATCATCATTACTCCAGTCTTCAGTGTCACATGATCCTTCAGGAATCAGTACAATATTTAAAAAGCGTTAATATCATATCTGTTAATGTTAAACGTACTAAGATGTTTCTGAGAGAACGTTCCATGAACGATGTATAAATGTTTTTGTGCTAACGTTTGAGAGCATTATTAAACACCAGATAACTTATTGAAGAAAATGTTAGTTCATAACTTTGAGAGAAGCTGTTATCTGGGAGTGTGTGTCGTTCACACGGATATTTCCGAGCAACAGTTGCGTGCGTCGTTGCTTTCGTAGCTATTGTTGTGTGTGCTAGCAGTTAGCGCTGGGTGTTCCTGCATTAGCGTGTGCAAGCGTGAACGCCTGCCTGAAACACAACTGTCTTTCTAGATCTGCTTGTTCATGCGGAGAGTAATGTGTGTTATGCAATCCATTCAGTGTCTCAGTGAAGTCCTGGTGCGTCTCTATTCACCCCTCCTCAGCGCACAAGAGCATTCTGGGTCGTTTTCCAGACTGTGAGAAATTCTCACATGACGTCGAACTAATATTTAGTCTTGCTGACCTTTGGTTTCACAGATATTTGTTAAGCCAGACAGTGAAAACTGACGTGTTCCTTAAACCCTAAAACTGCCTGTGCAACAATAACACATCACATACCTCAGACATCACAGAATATCACTGTTCTGACTGATATCTGCTCAACTTATAAACAAACGCTTTTATAGGATCAACACGCAAATCACACGAAATCTAAATATTTTATCAATTGTATTTTAAACTACTTCGAAACTACTTTAAACTACTTCATTTTCACAATCGAAAATGAATATATAGAAATCAGGGTTATTATAGTTAACTAAAAATAAAACAAAACCATAAAAATGTGCTTGCGTTGTGAGTATTTGCAGAGTGTTTCTGTATCCGGTTGTGTTGTGAGTATTTACTGAGCGTTTCTGTATTCGGTTGTGTTGTGAGTATTTGCAGAGCGTTTCTGTATTCGGTTGTGTTGTGAGTATTTACTGAGCGTTTCTGTATTCGTTTGTGTTGTGAGTATTTGCAGAGCGTTTCTGTATTCGTTTGTGTTGTGAGTATTTGCAGAGAGTTTCTGTATTCGGTTGTGTTGTGAGTATTTGCAGAGCGTTTCTGTATTCGTTTGTGTTGTGAGTATTTGCAGAGCGTTTCTGTATTCGTTTGTGTTGTGAGTATTTGCAGAGCGTTTCTGTATTCGTTTGTGTTGTGAGTATTTACTGAGCGTTTCTGTATTCGTTTGTGTTGTGAGTATTTGCAGAGCGTTTCTGTATTCGTTTGTGTTGTGAGTATTTGCAGAGTGTTTCTGTATTCGGTTGTGTTGTGAATATTTGCAGAGCGTTTCTGTATTCGTTTGTGTTGTGAGTATTTGCAGAGCGTTTCTGTATTCGGTTGTGTTGTGAGTATTTACTGAGCGTTTCTGTATTCGTTTGTGTTGTGAGTATTTGCAGAGCGTTTCTGTATTCGTTTGTGTTGTGAGTATTTGCAGAGTGTTTCTGTATTCGGTTGTGTTGTGAGTATTTGCAGAGTGTTTCTGTATTCGGTTGTGTTGTGAATATTTGCAGAGAGTTTCTGTATTCGGTTGTGTTGTGAGTATTTGCAGAGCGTTTCTGTATTCGGTTGTGTTGTGAGTATTTGCAGAGCGTTTCTGTATTCGGTTGTGTTGTGAGTATTTGCAGAGCGTTTCTGTATTCGGTTGTGTTGTGAGTATTTGCAGAGCGTTTCTGTATTCGGTTGTGTTGTGAGTATTTGCAGAGTGTTTCTGTATTCGGTTGTGTTGTGAGTATTTGCAGAGTGTTTCTGTATTCGGTTGTGTTGTGAGTATTTGCAGAGCGTTTCTGTATTCGGTTGTGTTGTGAGTATTTGCAGAGTGTTTCTGTATTCGGTTGTGTTGTGAGTATTTGCAGAGTGTTTCTGTATTCGGTTGTGTTGTGAGTATTTGCAGAGTGTTTCTGTATTCGGTTGTGTTGTGAGTATTTGCAGAGAGTTTCTGTATTCGGTTGTGTTGTGAGTATTTGCAGAGTGTTTCTGTATTCGGTTGTGTTGTGAGTATTTGCAGAGCGTTTCTGTATTCGGTTGTGTTGTGAGTATTTGCAGAGCGTTTCTGTATTCGGTTGTGTTGTGAGTATTTGCAGAGCGTTTCTGTATTCGGTTGTGTTGTGAGTATTTGCAGAGCGTTTCTGTATTCGGTTGTGTTGTGAGTATTTGCAGAGTGTTTCTGTATTCGGTTGTGTTGTGAGTATTTGCAGAGCGTTTCTGTATTCGGTTGTGTTGTGAGTATTTGCAGAGCGTTTCTGTATTCGGTTGTGTTGTGAGTATTTGCAGAGCGTTTCTGTATTCGGTTGTGTTGTGAGTATTTGCAGAGCGTTTCTGTATTCGGTTGTGTTGTGAGTATTTGCAGAGTGTTTCTGTATTCGGTTGTGTTGTGAGTATTTGCAGAGCGTTTCTGTATTCGGTTGTGTTGTGAGTATTTGCAGAGCGTTTCTGTATTCGGTTGTGTTGTGAGTATTTGCAGAGTGTTTCTGTATTCGGTTGTGTTGTGAGTATTTGCAGAGCGTTTCTGTATTCGGTTGTGTTGTGAGTATTTGCAGAGCGTTTCTGTATTCGGTTGTGTTGTGAGTATTTGCAGAGCGTTTCTGTATTCGGTTGAGTTGTGAATATTTGCAGAGAGTTTCTGTATTCGGTTGTGTTGTGAGTATTTGCAGAGAGTTTCTGTATTCGGTTGTGTTGTGAGTATTTGCAGAGTGTTTCTGTATCCGGTTGTGTTGTGAGTATTTGCAGAGTGTTTCTGTATTCGGTTGTGTTGTGAGTATTTGCAGAGCGTTTCTGTATCCGGTTGTGTTGTGAGTATTTGCAGAGAGTTTCTGTATCCGGTTGTGTTGTGAGTATTTGCAGAGCGTTTCTGTATTCGGTTGAGTTGTGAGTATTTGCAGAGCGTTTCTGTATTCGGTTGTGTTGTGAGTATTTGCAGAGAGTTTCTGTATTCGGTTGTGTTGTGAGTATTTGCAGAGCGTTTCTGTATCCGGTTGTGTTGTGAGTATTTGCAGAGAGTTTCTGTATCCGGTTGTGTTGTGAGTATTTGCAGAGTGTTTCTGTATTCGGTTGTGTTGTGAGTATTTGCAGAGTGTTTCTGTATTCGGTTGTGTTGTGAGTATTTGCAGAGTGTTTCTGTATCCGGTTGTGTTGTGAGTATTTGCAGAGAGTTTCTGTATCCGGTTGTGTTGTGAGTATTTGCAGAGTGTTTCTGTATTCGGTTGTGTTGTGAGTATTTGCAGAGAGTTTCTGTATCCGGTTGTGTTGTGAGTATTTGCAGAGTGTTTCTGTATTCGGTTGTGTTGTGAGTATTTGCAGAGTGTTTCTGTATCCGGTTGTGTTGTGAGTATTTGCAGAGAGTTTCTGTATCCGGTTGT